>JAUZST010002083.1:0-18397 GCA_034779995.1 Parotocinclus haroldoi | reverse complement strand
ACACACACACACACACACACACACACACACACACACACACACACACACACACACACACACACACACACAAAAACAGAATGAATCATGTAACATAAAAGGCATGGCAGCAGATACCAACAAGAATACCTTTAGCACATACAGGTGATGGATAAGTGAATATTGCACAGTGACAGTGTTATTAACAAACCTCTCTGTTAATTACACGGCTCTAAAAGTTGAGTTGCTCTTGCTAACGAATGGCCTAACAATGGATGGTATATCTAGTCTGACCAGAATTGTGTATTTTGCTTTTGCATATCTGCATATAAACTGTTTTCATTGTTTTATTTTTTGTTTAAATCATATATATAGTAGATCCAGCTGTTTAAACACACAATCTTTTTCACTTTAGCCCTGTCATCGCACAACCTGGTTGTAATAAAGCTTGTCTTTGTCATTTCAAAACTAGTTTTGGTTGCCAGATAGATAAATAATTGGGAAATTCTCTGGTTAACACTAGACTAGACTTTATAAGAAAGCAACAGATGTTATATTCTGTGTTTAAGGTTAAGTCCATAGTGTACCACTACCGATACTATTTTTCTGTACTTATCATTAATATTCAAGCTAATTTAATTGCAGCTTAAGTAACCGATCCTCCTGAGACCTCATGGCCCCGTATGAGAACATTATATTGTGTATACAGGTTACACCATATTATTCATTTTGCATTCATTTTGTTGTCTTTATAGTGTGTGTGTGTGTGTGTGTGTGTGTGTTCAAACTCATTTTTAAAACTTAAAAATGCATACAAAATCAAAGGTTGGGTCTTAGGAGGCTAATGTTAAATGTTAATAATGTATGTAAAGTAGCAAGCAGTTTTTTCACTAGACACATATTTTATGTAACAGTGTTTTTACTTGAGTACATGTTCTGCAACTTTTTCCACTTCCTGGTATCAGATTAAATGCTTAAGTGTCTTCTTAGAGCCTCAAGTCACCTCACATAATGGTGGATTTGTCAAACATGAGTCAGATTATCACTGAAATATTGATTATTAATATTTTATACAGTCACGTCTCCAAGAGTGTGTCTGCAGCAACAGCCTACAAGGCAAACATGCTGGGATGCTTTAGTGTTTAAATACTTAACATGTTTTTCACCACTTGAATGTGCTCTAGTGTAAACAGAACCAGTGAAACATGCACAAATGTTTGATAGAGGCTGAGGAACTCGAAGAAGCAACTTCTAAAATAGGTGACGATGCTCGGGAAAAGTGATGCGAGACGCTCTTTTTGAAAGTCCAAATGAGGACACTGGAGGTTCTTCAGGCGTGCCGTTGTTACACAGTCCGTTTTTGGCCATACAGAGCTCAGCGATGGATGACTCTCTCAAACCGAGCAGATTTGGAATGTCTTTGATCTAGGTGAGCACTCCTACGGGGGTTGTACTCGTTCACCCTTAGAGTGTAAAGGCAGAAAATACATTGTGAGGGTGCGAGACGTACAGTCTATGAGGAAAGCAGCAGAGAAAGAAAGCTTTAAGTGATTCAGATCTCCCAAGGTTTGTGACTGTCCACCTGTTCTTCGCAGGTATCTTGACCAACACTGCCAGTCTTTACTCTTCATCCTTTTCTTCCTCGGCCTCGGCCTCACCTTCTTCCTCCTGCATGAACTCCACCATCAGTTCGGCAGTGCAGCTGGCCTCTCCCAGGCTGTTCACAGCCTTACAGGTGTATTTAGCGTCATCGTCTGGACACACCTCCGATATCACCAGGCTGCAGTGGCCGTCTTCCTCGTAGTCCATTTGGAAGTGACGCGTTTCCTTGATTGGCTGGTCATCCTTGTACCACACAACCTCAGGATCAGGGTAACCTGAAAGAAATGAACAAAGTACTTCAACAAGGTGCGACATTCTCACAAAGCTACTCTGTAAATACATTATATGGACAAATGTTTGTGCATCCCCCTTTTAACTAGAGGGCTGGGATATCTCTAGACATGGCAAGAGATTACAGGGGCTAAGCCTATGTATTGCCTTTATGAAGAAAAAAATGACTTTCGAATGCCCCCTTTTCATTATTCATAGAGTAGAAATAAAGGATAGGGAAACCTCAGTGCACGAGTATTAAATCCTGACTCATACAAGAGTGATCAACCAACAAGACCACATTTAGCAGATGGCCTTATCCATACCAACGTACAATTGGCAGTTTTGCAGAGGTGGGACTTGAACCTTCCAGTCCGTAGTCCAGTACCTTAACCATTAAGCCACCACGTTCCCCTCCAAGAGCAAGGCGTGTAAGGGTAACTTCAAAGAAACTAAAGCCTTTCTCACATTGGTTAAAGCTAAGGTTCCGCCATCGAGAGAACAGTGAAAAACAATGATGTGAGGAGAAACCCATTGCTATGCAAAAAGAAAATTGCTGTCCAAAGGCTGTTAGAAAAACGTTTTGTGGACATACAATTCTAAAATCAAACTTTTTGGTTTAAATGAGGATCATAATAGCCGAAGAAAGAAAAACACTGTATTCCAGCATAAAAAACTCATCTGTGAAACATGGTGGTGGTCGTATCATTTGACCATATATTTTGCTTATCTAGGTCAGAATAAATTGCAATTGTTGATGAAACAATGTTTCAGAATATCGGACACAAAGTCCTGACTTTAATCTAATATTAATGATGTGGAAACAGTTAATTTGAGGAAACCCAAAAAACATCTCTGAGTTGAAGTTGAAGTTGAAGTCATCCAAGTCAGTGTACAGGACTGATCAACAGTTAGCGGATATGTTTAGCTGCAGTTACTGTTGCGCAATAGGCAAATTCAATTTAGGAGAATTGGATATTCTGACTAACAGGTTGCATTTAAACCATGTTCCTGAGAAGCATCCATTCAGACAAAAAAACCCATAATGTCGAAAAGCAAACAAAATGAACCCAGTTTGCCATTTGTTTTGAAAAGCTTCCTGTTTGTAGAAGCGAAAAAAAAGTCAAGCTGCCTCTCAAAATTGACCTTATGACATCACTTATTTAAAGATGCTAAAGTTATGCATGCTGAATAAATCAGTGTCTTTCAAACAGCCAATCCAATGATGTTACGCATATCTCCCAAGTTTAAAAAGTCATAACTTGGTCAATTTTTTATCCGATTCTAAAAATTATTTCGTTTTTGTAAAACCCTTTCTCCCTTAAAGCATTTAACTTAAAAAACATTAAAAAAAAACTCTTGAGGGTTCAATTATGTCAATAACCATGTTATAATCCTAATCTTCTCTCTCTCACTCACTCTCACAAACTCAATCAGAGAGTGAGAAACTGTATTTTATGTGACATTTCATGTTGCGTCTATGATACAAGCAGGTATCTCAGAATAAGCCAGGGAATTGGCGAGCATACAGAAAACATGAAGCGAGCTCAAGGCAGTGAGATGCGAGTGCCTTGTAATGCGATGCGAGTTTGCTGTAATTACCCTCAATCTTGCAGTCAAAGCGGGCAGCGCTGCCCTCCACTACCTCCACATCCTGGATGATCAAGGTGAAGGTGGGAGGGGCTGGGGCACGATGTTCTTCCTCAGTAATGCTGAAGAATGGTGCAGGTGGTGCTTCTGGTTGTACACACACACTCAAAAAGTTAGGTGACACTACCATGGTATTGTAAATGGTAAGAAGAGTGGATATTGGAGGTAGATTACCCTCTGTTGGGGAGTTTTTCTTTAGGCCAATTCCTCCTAGCATTCCCATGGAACTGAATCTGGAGATGGCTCGCACGGCATTTCCTGTTTTCTGCACAAGAGAAGCAGGAATATGGTTACTTTAGTTATTTTGTTATACTAAGTGAAAAATATCCTTGGAGATTAAGACAGCAAAATAAAAGTTGTATTTGAAAGATGGAGTTTTGTGAAATGAGAAATGTGAAACGAGCCCTAATCTGTCTGAAAAGTGGTTTCCTTTTGCCCATTATAGGGTAAATGTCTAATCAAAATATGGAAGAACTGTGTTATTTCCGTGACCTGATGATCCGGTCTTGTCTCGGTCTCACTGTGAAGTGGACTCATTGTCGAGATCAGCCATGTCCAATGTGTCTGAGGTAACGTTAGTTATAAACGAAACTCTTTTCTATCATTACTGAATATTAACAATCCCATTTAAACAGAATAAATCAGTGCTTTCTCTACACGCCTAAATAAAAGGGTTACGAGTTACGGCTCTTCTCGTATCCAATCAGTATCCAATCAACAAAGAGAAAATGTAAAATCTGGATTTATACTTTTTGGTTATGTGAATTTCTATGCATGACTTCAAAAAAGGAGAAACATTCAGCTGAATGTAAATTCAGAAAACATATACGTAATATATGATGAATGATAAAGAATGTCATGTGAATTACAAACTTGATTACAAATGTCATTTTTTGCCCATTTTCTTCATTTTATTTATGTGTGATGAAAAAAATCCCACACACTGTCTTGAGACGCTGTCTGTGACAGAAAAACCAAGCCGACTAACCTGCCATCGGCGTCTCAGGATGTACTTCTTCATGCGTTCTTTAGAGATCTGCTTTGCCTCCATGTTCTTGGTGTCCTGCTTGAGCCAGTTGTGCTCCAGGCACTGTGCACAGGTCAGTCTGGCCCTGCATCACAAACGGCGGTGTATAGTAACGAAGTATAAATAGTACTTTCACACTTACTTCACTACATTTGGAATGGAAAATGGCTACTTTTACTTTGATAACTTCACTCTAGTGACCTTAAACTATTCTCATGTTAACGTCTATTTCGTTATAAAACATGTTTGATGAACAATATTTACATTGTAAGTTAACTGGAAGGATAATAACCCCTAGTTCTATACAGTAGCTCTTTATAACTCTTTACATGTATGCAATGTTTAGAGGTAAGAATTAAGAATTACAAAAGGAAAAGAAAGTCGCTCTTATATACATCTAATTCACGTCTGAATGACATGTAGCCAGTACCAGCCAACCCTTGGAACACCTGCCAACTGAAAAGGTGATTACTTTCGTGAAGGCAGAAAGCAACGCAACAACATTCCTTTTGTGTTTATAGGTAAGTGTTTCAAATTGTATAAAATGCATAAACATAAGAGTTGTATACTGTTTTGTACAGTACTGTATTAAATGTCAAAAGTTTGCCACAATGTGAGGTAGCACAGTGGCTTGGTGGGTAGCGCTGTTGCTTCACAACGAGAAGGTCCTAGGTTCAATCCTGGGAGGTGAGGTTTTTCGTTTCTTAGTGTGGAGTCTGCATGCCATTCCAATGTATGTGTGGGTTTACTCTGGGTGCTCCAGTTTCCTCCCACAGAGGCACTAGAGGCCCATCTAGTGGCCTAATAGTTATGGAGTGAAACCTGGCCAGGACCACCGTGAGTAATGCTAATCGGAAAGGGACATTTGACTTGGAAAGCCTTCAAAGCTTTGAAAACATGGCTGGAGAGAATACAATCGTGAACCTTAACCAGCAGATGTATTTTAAAAGCTTAAGATCATATTGTATTTGCTTAGTTAATATGATGAATCGTTATAAATAGATTCTTCCTAATGTCTGGCTCGAATAAACTATTTTAGCCAGCATCTCATCATCTTTTAGGCGTGAATAAGATTTAAGACTTTATTATAAGATTTTTTCAGTTTTACTAATTCTAAGCCATTTAGTTTGGCCATTCACTGTCACTGCAGAGCCAAATCATCCACGACCATAAACTTTTATGTATGGGACAGTACACAAAGATGGAAGTTTCATCTTTCTCCTGAAGTAATTCTGGTAGTTCTTGTATGTGCCATGGTTATACGTGACTGAAACGTGACGAGATAATAATCAAACAAGCCCCAAAATCATCACTAAACCAGGATGCTGTGTGAAGATCTTTGCGCTCACTTCATATTTTTCTTTAGTAGGTTGCTAACAAAGTCCTTGGCCTGCTCAGAGATCTCGTCAAAGGCCTCATCCTCAAAGTCCCAGGTCGCCGAGGTAACGTTAGAGAGCGTTTCATTGTCGTTGTCCCCCATGAAAGGTGAGAGACCACTGAGCCTAAAGGTAAGAAAGGAAAAACAGGTGAGCATCTTCTTCACTTCATACTGCATACATTTCTCTGACTCTACTGTTTTGGCGGTACTGTACGCAGTTGATTGAAATGAACCTTTTTTTGTTTCGTTCTATAAATTACGGCTACATTGATACATAAGCATTTATTCACTCTAAATGGGAACTGGTCAAATGAAAACAGGGGCATGTCTTCAGACCTCCACTAATAACATAAAGGAAGCGCTATTAATGTTTTAACTCAGGAAAGTTATTATTTTAATAACAGCTTCTACTTTTTCTCTAATCAGTCGCTCATTAAGTAGAATGAGGTGTGTACACAAATAGGAATTGTGAGCAGAATATATCTTTACACCCCTTTTGTTATTTATTACTACTGGGTGTATACATAGTGATCAAGTGACATCGGATCATCATATCAGATTTATACTAATGTTTAGGCTACCAAGTCAAGTCAAATGTATTTATATAGTGCTTATTACAACGGAGCATTTTCTCAAAGCAGCTTTACAATCTTATATTATCTTAAAAGGTCAATTCCAAATTGAGCAAGCCTAGAGCGACAGTGGTGAGGAAAAACTCCCTGAAAGTGGTAGAAAGAAACCTTGGGAGGACCAAGACTTAAAATTGGACCCATCATAGGTGGCCTAGATGTTAATTAAGTAAATACCTATTAAAGTAATGGTAAAATTAAGTAAATAATATGCGTTAAACCCGTAATAATATTTAAGTAGTATTAAAATAAGTAACAAACAGATGTGAAAACAAATTAGATTTTAAAATCAGTCCTCAGGGGGAGGTCCTTGGAGGCACATCGTCATACCATAGCAATCCCAATCTGTATACAGCACATGGCATCGTTAAATGTCTATCATATTAATGAAATTAAGATTTTGGACATACAGGATGTAGCAGATCACACCAATGCTCCACATATCGGTTGCATAGCCAATGGCCTCGTAGTTGATCACCTCAGGGGCCACAAACTCAGGTGTTCCGAACAGAACCTTTAGGGCACCAGAGTCCTCTGAAATGAGAAGAAAATGTCATGATAGGCTCTGCATTTTCTAAAGAACTTGAGTCTTTCAAATATATACTTGTATAGTATACAGTATAGCAAATAACTGGTAACAGATCTAGCCCGTCTTTGGAAACATCTTGAAAACATCGTCAAATTTGAAAACGGAAGCATCTTCATCACTGCCTAAACTAAGGACCGTATTGACCGCTCTTTTAATGGTACTAAAAGAAGCAACTAAGCAGGTCAGTACCTAATCTACGTGCGAGACCGAAGTCGATGAGCTTGATTTTGCTGCCTGTCTTGTTGACACACATGATGTTCTCTGGCTTGAGGTCCAGGTGCACGATGCCCTGTTTATGAATGAACTGAACCCCGTCAATGATCTGGAGCATATACTTAATGACCTCACGCTCGGAGAGCTCAAAATCTTCATCCACGATTCGCTCAAACAACTCACCACCTGAGATCCTATAGCCAACAGGAGAAAGAACCAATCAGTGAGAGGTTTAGTAACCGACAGTGGAAACCAGTTCAGATGAACTTGAGTTCAGATGAACTTCATACAGTTGTATGTAGACAACATATCTGCCATGTTCACACCTTTCGTGATCATACTTAAATTATACTTAAAATCATAGAACTGCATGTGGACATCGTAATATAAACAAAACAAAATACATGTAAAAAAATTTATGTAATAAAATTTCTATTCATACCATAACTTACTATAAATAACATTGGATTCGGATACAAGTACAGCACAAATTTAATACATTATATTTGAAATATAGTAGAACTAGAGTACAGTACTGATTTCGATTGGAATCAGAATACAGGGTTGCAACATTTAACGTCCACATTATGTTCTGTGAAACAGCAATGGACGTTGACTGGTCATTACAATCGTCACATAGCAGTGTAGATACTTTGCACATAGTTTTGAATCATTTTAGGCCATAGTATTACATACAAGACGATCTGAAAACATTTAGAGCAGTACTGGCCTGCCCAATAGATTCATTCTTATTTGATTTTTTAAAATAAAACTTGACACACTTTACCATATTACCAAATTGCTTCTGCCTGTAATTCTTTGTTTTGTCAGGGTTAGCTCATACTAGTTTTCTGTCATTCAGATGTGAAATAGATGTATAAAAGTATAGTTCTGAAAACTTCAGACATTAAAATGAATGGATGTTGACTGGGTTAAGCGACGCAATACTAAGTAAAATGTATCTTATTTTTTCCAATAAATTACTTTAGAATGTAGTGCGTTAGCAAAAGTAAATGCTTCATAAAACTGCATCCTCATTACTTCATTCACTTTTTATCTGCCTAATCAGGGTCATGGGACAGCCAGTGTCTGGCCAGCAGCACAGGGCACAAGGCAGAAACAACCTCAGACAGCATGCCAATCCATCATCAAGTTCGGCAAGTCACATACACTCACACACTCATACACAGATTCACACACTATGGCCACTTTAGCATAATCAATTAAGCTCAAAAAGGACTTTGGACTGTTAGGCGTAACAGTGTGATACAGTGACACACCACGTAGAAAAGCCAGCTCACCAGGATAAGACTACATCTGCAGCTGAATAAAAAATATTCATATGCACATTTTGGACAGAAAAAAACATGTTTTGAAAGAGGGGTTAAGAAGACTATGTCCAATTAGAAAGACTGTCATTGATCAGAGTAGAAGGTTTACGACACTAATTAGCAACCTACTACAAAGCAATCCTGAGATCCCTTCCTATGTGGTTTAACCCCCAATTGCACCATGCCCCATGTGACACCCAACTCGCATGATGGCAGCGTGGGAACAAAAACTTGTAAGTGGGTCACACCTTGAACCCTGTGACCCTAACAACTAACGTGTTGACAGAGTGGGTCGGAGGACTCTCAGGACCACCTTCAAGCTGACAAATACCTGGGACTCCTCATGAGCTTCTAGAGTTTGAGCTTTTTGGATGGGAGTTGCAACGCTTTTTTTTTAAATCCAGTTGGAATCCAGTTGGTTTTGACTCAATACCTGAAGACTGTAGTACAGCGGAATTGAACTGAATTTTAAATAAGTTGGAATTAGAATGAGCTGATTGGGAACTAGATTATCACTGAAAAAATATGGAGTTGGAATATAGGTGCCAGTCAAAATCTGTGAACAGAAAGTGGAAGAGAAAGCACAGGACGTCTGAGTAATGCATTTAGCATTAGCAGTTTCCATGAAACAATCAAACCTCAATTCTGCTCCTGGTACAGTAAACAAAGCCCATACTTGAAACAAGATTTAAATCTGGTCCTTTTTCCACCATGTCTGCCAAGCTAAGGTTAAGCATATCCTGGTTTCACTCCTCCCTCCATCTCATCTCCTACCACTATATAAGGACAAGTGACAAGCACTTCTGCACTTTACCACTGTCACTGCAGGTTACTCACTCCATAAAAGCCAACCTGGTAACTAACTTAATGGTGTTAGGGAAAGGAAAAGCAAATAAACATCCTTTGACGTCCTTTGACTTGTATTCCGAGGAGTTTCAGATGTTGTGAGAACATTCACAGAAACATTTTTATGATTCATTTGATCATCGTCACAAACGGCATACTCTTATCGCATAACATGCAGTATTAAGACCGCTGACTTACATTTCCATGACCATAACAATATCTGACTTGCCCTCAAAGGCGTCCACACACTGCACAAGTTTGGGGTGATGGAGGCTGTTCATGATTCCGATCTCCTGTCGCACGTTCTCTTTCTCCTTTGCCGAGAAGGCTTTGATGAACTTGCCTGCCCACACCTTTTTGGTCGACTTCTCAACCAGTTTGAAGACCTGGCCAAATTTGCCACTGAGACAGATGGGAAGAAGAGAAGAAAATTAAAGGAAAGAAGTGAATCTGAAATAGCAGTGTGGATAGGCTAATTTTGGATATGAATTGTCTTACGTGCCCAAGCGATCTTCCACATCATAAAACTCCTTGACGCTGGACTCTGTCTTTATGACCACATCCCTGTACTCAGGCTCCTTGTCTGTATCTTAACAGGTACAGAAAAAATGATTAACTTGATGTTAATGAGAGAGGTTAACCACTATAAAAGACTCATGTAAAAATTTATTTATGGTAGTAAAAATGGAAGTTCTATGATGTCCATAGAAATTATTGCTTTTGAGTAGGAGCATGGATTAATTCATGGAAAGATACAGAAGATGACTGGGTCTATGCTATGTATGTAAATAAATGGATGGATGAATGGATTGGTAGGTTTAATGCTGAAAGTGGATGGTTGGACAGATGGATGGGCTGATTAAATGTAAGTATAACACCTAACCAATAGCTGACCCATCTAAGCAGGTGGATGGATGGATAGATGTAATAATCATTGGCTACTTTCGATGTACGTAGGCTGATATATGGCTGGCTTGATGGATTTATGGATGGATGGTTGGGTCGATACAGAGGCTAAATGCTGAGTAAGTGGATGGATGGACAGGTGGATAGATAGATAGATGGAAGGGTTAATACACGATGGATGGTTTAATGGGCTGGTTGAATGCTGGGTAAGTTGAAGGGTGGGTAGGTGAGTTGATTGGCAAGTTACATAATGAGTAAGTGAATGGATGGATGGAGGGAAGGATTCATTGGCTGGTTGAATGACGATTAAGTAAATGGATACATGGATTGATGAAAGGATGAATAGACTGTATAAAATGATAGGTGGAAGAGTACATGAAAGGATGGATGTGTGGATGGGGTAGTTTAGTAGTTAGGTGGATGGAGAGATTGAAGCATAGGTGAAAGGATCTATGAGCATGGACACCAGCTTGTCAATACTTTAATGGTAGTTGGATGGTGATTGGTGGATGGATGGATGGATGGATGGATCACAGTGCAGACTTGAATGTTGATTAGAATGTCAATGGATAGATGAATGGATGTGACGGTGGTTAGGCTGTATGCTTCTTAGGAAGGTGGATGGATGGATGGATGGCTGGATTTATAGATTGGTTGTCTGATTGGAACACTCACCATCATCAGATACCACGGTCTCTGCTTCCTCTTCTTCTTTTTTTTCTATGAATGAAGAATAAACTTTAGTGTACATGCTGATTTTCCTTTTTAGGCAGCAAATTCCATGCTTGCTGGTGATTATGCAGAAACTACATCAAGCTACATGTACATAAATATAATGTAAAGAACTCAAATGAGCTATATTTGTATAGCTATTTTTATTAATCTGTGTCCTACTGTCATGTCTCTCACCTGGCTCCTTCGCCTCTCCCACTGTAACAGGTTCTGACTCAGCACTGGGTTCTCCAATGCCATATATGTTAACGGCACGGACTCGGAACTTGTACTGGCGGTCAGCGAGTAGTTCCTGGACATGGTAGGAGGTGCTGTTGCAAGACGTTAGTTCGCTCCATTTGTCATCTACTGAGTTCCAGATCTCCAAGTTGTAGGACTGGACAATGCTACCTCCATCGTATGTGGGTCCATACCAGGACAGGGTGAGTGAGGTCTGGCGGATGTCTGAGGCAGCTGGGACGCCCGCTGGCGGATCAGGCTTGTCTGAAACATTACACTTACATTTTTAAATGAAAACTGGATTGGCAGTAATGTTTTGTAAATCCAAACATAGGGTAATGAAATATGATTGAATGAATTTTCAGTGATCTCTGAATGCTAATCAGGGTTGAGATGGCGCTGGAACTTTGTGCTGAAATTCAGGAGACAGGATGGGAATATGTTCTGCACATATTCATTAATTTACATGTATTGTACTCTGCTCACAAACATTAGGGGATATTTCCAAATTAATATGGAGAGGATCCCATAGGAGCTGCTGGACAATCTGATCCTGTCCATGCCCATCACTGTCAGTGTGTTTTGGCACTCTTGGGTGACCATACGCCCTACTGAACAGTCAACTTGGGGGCACTCTCGTCCAGTCTAACATGCTTCTGGTCACCCTCATGAATATATCGCTTATTATCACTTATATCACCATAACTGAGTTTGCATCTCATTTGCATAATCGAACAACTTTCTTTGACTTTTCATTTGCTTTTCTCACAACTTCTGTTTAATACAATGAAATCAAATGCTTCTTTTTCTAATCGCTTCATATTCATTTTGAAATATCCTCTCATCGCAGTGCATTTATCCCTGACATAAGCCCATATATTGACTTGTAATTCAGCTTGTCCAGTCTATAGTGCTTTGGACAATGTTAGGTAAATTCCTCAGTTTTATGTAATAGTACTGTGCAAAAGTCTCCGATTTGTCATTCGATTTGCTGCTTAAGCAATGCTATAATGACCACACATACAATGATGTTGACAATTAGCTTTAGCTTAGCCTTTTCACCCCGTTCCTCTACCAAAAAAGTGGTGTATTTGCTGCTACTCTTCCAAAAAAACATTTCAGACTAAGCTTCAAGGGTCAACTTGGCATACCAATAAAGCTGCTATTGCTGACCTTAAATAGTTGCCACTGTAGAAAGAACTCTGATTTTCTTGTGAGTCAATGCAAATGTCCTGTTTTTGCTGGTTGTGTATTAATAATATGGTCATTATTCAATTGAAAAAAATGCAAATCTAACCTAAAGAGGAACTAGGAGAAAGTAAGACAGACTAAGGTATTGTATTTGATATGGAATACATATGTCTGTCTGTCTGTCTGTCTTGAAGCTGAGTGGCTAAACGTGCAGACAGCGTCTTTCAAAAACTAGGGCCCATGTTGATCACCCAGGAAAAAATGTCTGTGAGATTCCACAGTAAAACTGTAAGTTGTTTAACGGTTTTAATGTAACCTTTCACAATTTGACCAGTAAGTTTACAGTTCTAATTTTTGATAGTATTTTAGCCACTTCGTGGTTCCCCTGTCAACTTTCGTAGTACAACTGTAAACTTGGTTGACAACGAACTGACCATAAATTATTTTGCAGTTCTACTAAAGATTCTGATGCATTTGGCAACTTCGTTTTACTGTCAAATTTCACAGTATATTTTTTCCTTGGCAAACATCTGCTAATTTGTGTTTAATGTGAGAACAAATATAGTATGTAGTTACAATGTGGACTCAGTTAACTTTTTTTTGCAGCGTAGGCAGGAGTGTTGACTTGATGACATATAACTGGTCAGTCCTGTTTGGGGATTTCAGCCATACATGTGCTCAATAACTTTTCACTCACGCAGCTTGCCACAGGTGAAAATATCATCGGTATAAACGGGCACCACCAGAGGGCAGCAGAGGCTCTCTGCACAGCCCAAGAAAGCAGCTCAGTATAAAGTTCATTGGCCACAAGTTACAGTTCAGTCACGTGGGTCAGCCCGTTCAGCATCAATAGACTGTACCTGAAATGAGACACTATTTAAACTGGACACGACCCAAATGAAAATAAAACAGCATGATGCTGGACTTGGTGGTGACCAGTGTTTGTTGCGTTTTGAACATGTTTTTGCTTGGGAATGCTGGTCTTTGCTGGGGGTGCTGGAGACCAGCACATCCTGGCCTTTACTGGTTTTTGGCTGGTGACCAGCACATCCTGTTGTTGATGAGATGCGGACAGTAGAACCTTGTATTATGGTCCATGAAAAGAAAGTTGTTTCCAACTACTCCAGCATCTCGGTATCTGAGAGCAGTCAGCGATCTATTTCTGATGACGTGGAGCTCGGTATGACCACCAATGCTGATGACAGCCCAAACCAGGATTCCACCATCACTGAAGGAGTCCCTTTCTCCCATGAGACCTGAATTCTCCTGTGTTCCGAGTTTATGTCAGATCAGGAAACAATGATTGTCAGGCTACAAATTGAACTGTGACTGATCAGAGAAGAGGACAGTTGACCACTCATCATAGGATCAATGACGATGCTCATCAGTTCAACTTCTACAGGCTTTACGGTCTTCAGCAGATAACAGAATCCACTGGTCACCGGGCATGCAGTAAATCACGATAGAGCCGATACCACATGGTCTGGGTGCATATAAATTGTCCAGTGGCAGCAGGAATCTGTTGCATTGCACCTGCTCTTTCTTATCAATAAGGTCATCTCTTGGTGTTGTGGCAGATGGGCGACCCTGCCCTAGTCTTCTTTGTACTGTTCCAGTCTCTTGGAAGTGATTCCACAGTCTGCTAATCACGCTTTAGGATGTTCCAAGTTCTGTTGCCACTATTGTTTTTCATCAACTTCAGGACATCGCATGGCTCTCCAAGCTTCCATAATCCAAATTGTGTTGCAGAAGCATTGCAAAGGCCGGGAATTTGCAGGATGTGCACTTTCAAGATCAGGGAACTTTCAGATACCCCAGCACTTTCAACCTTTTATATAGTGCATTTTCACCAATTAAATAAAAGTAGGTTTTGCATCTCAACAACTTTCTTTGACTTGTCATTTTGTTTTCTGATGTTCTTATTTAATAAAACTAGATTAAATGTTTCTTTTGTATCGCTTCATATTCAGTTTGAAACATTCCCTAATTTGTGCGAGCAGTGTATATTTATTTGCATCACCAACTTAACAAAATGGTCCAAATGGTCCGTTTTACCACGGTCCAATTTACGATATTTTGACTAAACAATGAGCATCCAATGAATAACTGTATCCTGGATTTTGAATCTCATTTTTCCTTAGGCAAGCAATAAACAGAACGACACTGTCATGCTAAATGAAAAAAACAGCAGTGTGTAACGCAGGGAGTCACATGGCTGGAATGATGAGTGGTGGAAAATAATCATTGTGTTCTTCTTTTTCACTTTCACTAAATTATTCAGTAAAGTAAATATTGAAATGCTATTCAATACTTAACTTAATACTTACTGTAGGTTAACGTAAGTGTTTGAAGTATTTTAACAGTAAAGAGTCTGGGTGTCGTCCTCGACAGCACTTTGTCTTTTCAAACCCATATAAATAACACTACTCGGTCTGCAAATTTCCATCTCTGTCACAATAACCGTCTTCGTCCTTCCCTCACTCCTGAAAATACGGCTATATTGGTTCATTCCTTGGCCACATCGCGCCTGGATTATTGCAATTCTCGTTTGTTTGGTCTCCCTCTAAAATCCCTTCATAAGTTACAACTGGTTCAGGATGCTGCTGCCCGCCTTATCTGTAGAACCCCATCTATTCACCACATTACCCACGTTCTTCAACAGCTCCACTGGCTTCCTGTTAAGTTTTGCAGTGATAATAAACTTTTATTGCTCACTTTTAAGGCTATTCATCACCTCGCCCCTCCATATCTCACCAATCTTCTTCACATAAACAGACCCAGCCGGACTCTCAGATCTTCATTATCCATTACTCTCACTGTCCCCCTAGCCCGGATGACCACCATGGGTTCCAGAGCTTTCAGCCGCTTAGCACCCCGTCTTTGGAACTCACTTCATCCCGATATCCGTAATATTGATTCACTGTACATTTTCAAATCATGCCTCAAAACTCATCTGTTTAGGACAGCATATAGTTATATATAATTTATAGTTTTTAGCCTGCTCCCTTGATTTTATGTTTCCTAAACTTGTTAACTGTTTTAATAATGTTTTATTGTATATTTTATGTAATGTCTTTTGTTATTATTATTATTATTATTATTAACAGTAGGCTATGCTATTAATATATACAGTGTATTAAACTCATTGGTTATGATACAATCAACTTAAGTTGGATTTGTCTGAATGTAGCCAAAATATGTTGTCTTACCTATATTACAGTTTGTGTAAACACATTCTTAGTGTAAACACATATTTAGTGCAGTAGGTTTGGTATGGGGATCAGGTTTAGCCATCCCACATTGCAAACTGCAGAAGGACCTATAGGTGATTTGTGTCGTACCTACGACGGTGAGGTTGAGCGAGGCCTGCTTGGTGCCATATTTGTTCTGCAGCTCCAAAGTGTAGCAGCCACAGTGGTCCTGGTCACTGGCTGCAATTGTCAGCTGACTGTTGTTCTCCCCAGTCTCTATGGTAATGCCTCCACTTCCTGTCTGGATCTAGAATAGACAGAATTTGGCCAAGTGTCAGAAAGTTGTACAAAGATCGAACAATATTGTGAGGAAATTGAACTCTCAGAAAGCTGAGAACCTGGAACAGTTTGATCAGGTTACTGTTAGGCCCTTAAGCATGACCCTTAACTGAACAGCTTACCTGTAAATCTCGGTGAATAAGGGAGTCTGGAAAGTTCTATATATCTAAAGTTTCAAGACACAGTTGTGATTGTTATCTTGACGTCCAACACAGTGAGTACAGTACAGGAAGAGCTTTCTCCTGTGGATGAAATGATTCTTAGCACTGTTGTTACTGACCGGATAAAGGTCTCGCAAGTATAGGAGTGCTCAAAGCTTTGCTATTTTACGACTATTCATATGATTTTTGGGAACTGTTTCCAGTGCTGGACATATGGCAACACTTACTACTAACAAATCCATAATATGAAGCATGAAGGCACAGGCATAAACAACTCCATACGCATAACAGTGACAGTACATTTTTATATTGTAAGTTCATCAGGTTTCTGCTCATAAATAAAAATGGGACTCCAACTTTGGTGGAGATTGCTGGGTTCAGTTGTACAGTCCTGATCTTAACTTTTTCCAGATATAGACACTATATGGACAAAAGTCTGTGGACACCCCTTCTTATAATTGAGCTCTGCTATTTCAGCAACATTCACTTGTAACACATTTATAATAGAAATGGAAGGACCGTTTTGTTTTATATCAGTATCAGATGATTTTCAACCCAAATATGCGACTGGTTGATGTTTCTGTAATTTAGCAGACAATCAATAGCAGAACACAAATGAGACACGTTTTGCAAGGTAGTTGGCTGTAGCTGGGCATGAATCCCCTCAGGTACAGGTCCCTGAAATGTTAGATGGAACTACTGACTCCAACTTTTGAAAATGAACTACAATGGTGGACGAAACCCCATGTTGTATTCAACTGTGTGCAAATAGTTTGCTACTAATGGTAACTAATCAGTTTAGACCACGGCTGTGTCCTAAATGGCTACATACTGGATTCCCTCCAGAATCCACTGCTCTATGCTTTTAAAGTACATGAGAGTGCAGTATGGACTACCTGTTGTCACATGCTACGTTTTGGTTTTGGTTTTGGACACCACCCATGTTTTACGTCTTGATTGAGCTGAAAGTGGCACCCAGTCCCGCCCTCGATCACTACTGGCTATTGGCCTGTTGTGCTGAAAGGTGATCGCTATCATCGGCGAAATAAAAAAATCAGTCCATATTTAATTCATAACATAAAGCATACCTTTCTGGATTCTGTCAGAAAAAAACAGTGACTGCAGAATGTGTTGTACAGACACCACAGTGACTCTCAAATGTCTCTTATAGGTTTCAGCTAAAACCAAGTGTGCTTGTCAACTTTCTGCTATTCTTCCCTTGAACAAACTCCATAGAGAATTGGTTTGCCAACCTTGATTGAAACACATTGAATATGCACTGGAATGCCAAAAATGCTCCAGGTCTTATTGTCAAACATCTGCCTCAAAAACTTTCCAAAATCGAATGGAAAACGCCCTTCGAAGTACAAAGGCCGTTATAGCAGCCTGTGGGGTATATTAGACCTGGATATTAGACTGGAGTGCCCCCTCTGGTAACACTGACTGCTTTTCTAATTTTAAAGACCTTTAGTATTTTATCTCTGAAGCATTAGCTTTTTACCTGTCTCTCTGTTACCCAGCTCCCACTCACAGAGCTCCGTTGCTGCAGCTGTTCTTACCGGTTTTTTGAACTTGAGCCAGTTGCAGGTAATGGGTGCAGCGCCTCCGAAGTTACACAGCAGCTCTACCTTCTCTCCTGCTCTGATCTTCAGGTCTCCAGGGAACTGTAGGATCTGGGGAGGAGAGTCTACAAGAAAATGGTTGTGTGCTATCAATACAAACTACCTTATACAACGGGGGCCAAAAGTCTGAGACTGATAGGGAAATGTTTTTGTGTTGCATTTGGAGTCATTACAATTCATATACAGTCATAAAACTGCCCTTTCTTTTGACGAGAAAAAGTTATCTCTGCACTCGCCATTCGTGCAAATCTCGGCACGCTTTCTAGAACTTGTGAATAGAGACGAGCGACTGGTATGCTTTTCCAGCTGAAACATAGGATCATGTATCTGTCTTACTATAGCTCTTACTCAGTGTAGATTTCCACTAAAATGTAAACCTTGACTGAACCGAGATTAGCTGTAAACCTTCTTGGTTTTTTTTTTGACACACATTCTTAGAGCAAATAAGTCACTATAGTTGAACACGTGAAATGTAATAGCCATGTAAACAAGGTCCAAATAGTGATATATATATCTAAATACTAT
>JAUZST010002082.1:0-18398 GCA_034779995.1 Parotocinclus haroldoi | reverse complement strand
TTTCGTAAACAGATAAAAAAAGATAATTTTCTTTAAACTCTTCTATGTCGTTGTCAGTAGTTAATTTTTTATTAATATGTCCCTCTATTAAATTAATTAATTTTATCAAATCGAAATTCTTAAAAAAAAGCTTTTCCAATATAAACAAGCTGAGATTGCGTGAATGCTCTCAGTTGAGAAGTCTGAAAATTCACATTTGCCGGTTGTCAGGAATACAGCATTAGGTAGTGTAAAACAAAAGTATGAACACTTCTGGTCAAAATAATGAGTAAACAAACAAAGTTAAATATGACACATTTCCTCTGGTATGCAAAGTTATGCAAAGAATTCACCATGGTTAGAAAACTCCTTCAAAGGGCTTAGGCATAAGGTTGTGAAAAACACTAGTTCTGTGAAACATCCAAGAAGATTTCAGTGGCTTTTACACGTGATTTATGTTGGGAGTTGTGTATGGCACCACTTTGCCTTAATTGAGTTGTTCCTCCGTAACAGATGACCATGCTACCGAAAGTCCAGTGGCAACTTTAAAGGACTTACAAGTCTTTCCTGCTGATCTGTGCATGTGCCAACGATCTCACCAGAGAGCAAGAAAGGGGTGTTTTTAGAAAAAGTTACACACAATGTTTGCTTTGTGGATCTGGCATGGTGGTCATGTGGCAAATGGGTCAGATGGGCAAAGATAAAATACAAACTTTTCAATTTCATGTGTCCATGTTAGACTGTAAAGTACTGTAAAGTAAAGTAAATCAATATTCATGACATAAGTAATATTTATGGCAGTGAAAATACACAAGCTAAACCTTTTTTAATAGTCTGGAGTTAAAAGAAAGATTTGTATTTCCTATTATAATTTCTTGGACCATTGAGGCTGTTTAATGGTGCTTACCTGTAATGCTCGGCTGCTACTAAATAAATTAGAGAGAATATAATATTATATTACACCGTTTAAAAAAATTAGGGGATATTTCATTAGGGTTTTTTTTTTTTCTTATTTTGAAATATCCCTCTAATTTTAGTGAACAGTATATAAGAAGAGCGTGCTGCTGACATTTCAGTCTTATCTGAACGTATTGTTTTAGCTGTTAGCTAACCAGAGTGCTATTATTAGCACAGCTGTTCCTCGACCTGGGAAAACCGTATTAGATTTATTATCTGACCTAATCTATTGTAATGGTTTAAAATTGAATGCACTATTGGATTACATTATCTATTAAAGCTTTCAGGCTTGGTATTTGCTTGCATTCGAAATGTATCCCACACACCCCACAGAAAAAGCTGAATCTACAATATTGCTGTTATTTCATTATGATGATTATTATGATCCGATTTATTGAGGCTCTCCTGCCCGTAATAGAATCACTCCTAATGGAAGCAGGCAGTATGATGCATCACTACACACTGACAGCATCAGTGTCCGCAACCTAGCACACAGATTGCTGTAGATTTGATTTCTGCAGCCTCATCCTGCCAGGAGTCGATTCGTATTCAACGCAGAAGCCGTACTTGCTATTTATGGTTCATGTTGGGCGCATCAATATTGGCTTGACACGTTTTTGACAGCGAGCCAGCTGCAAAATCAGAAATAGCGCGTCTTTCCAACCCGGCCTGCTGACTTTCTTTAGCGTGATGATACACGTCTTATTTCTTCTGATGCCGTTGTATGATCAGGCAGCAGCAGGCTTTCAAAATCAGTTGGTGGCTTTTTTTAAACATGAGTCGCATCTGCCAACATGTATTCGGGGTTGTGGTTTTGTTCAGGAAATAATATGCAGATCTACCGGGACTGTCCATGAGAGTCACTGAACTGGACAACGATATGAAAGATAGACATGGTTCCAGTGCAAATTGCACAGCCCAGCATTTTGTTTGCGAAATGGTGTTCCTAGGTAGATACTGTACATTGTCCGTAATCAAGGCTCATGCTGATCACCATGTAAGAACTTTTAAAAGAACTGGATTCACCGTCTGTGAGTGCAAAAAGAGAGAAGACTTCATGGAAAAGTAACATAGAATATAGTCTATTCCATGCTATGATTAATATCATTTAATACTGGAAACTCCCTGCAGTCAGTGCAACTGTAAATGTGTACTTATTATATAGAAACTCAACAGAACATAATTTGACCAGTGATGTCATGTGAATGGGTTCATATTCAGCCTTCACTGCACCGTCTGGCAATTCAATTCAATTATAATTTATTTCTATAGCACTTTTTTTCTTTTTTGGTGCATTGTCTCAAAGCAGCTTTGCAATATTATATTATATTAAAAGGCCAGTCCCAAATTGAGCAAGCCTAGGGCAACAGTGGTAAGGAAAAACTCCCTGAAAGTAGAAGGGAAAAAACCCTGGAACGACCAAGGCTCAAAAAGGAACCCGTCCTCCTTGGGTGGCCTAGATGTTAATTAAATAATTACTTAAAAGTATATTAAAGTAATAGTAAAATTAAGTAAATAATATAATTTAAATCAATAATAAAATTCAAAATAAATAACAAAATAGATTTCAAATGTGTCCTCAGCGGGAGGTCCTTGGAAGCACATCGTCTCCTAATGACTAAACGATGGAGGGAGTTCCTGCACTCTGGTGGGAATGGGTTCTGTTGATGAAGACCAGTATAATGATGCTGAGATGGAGGAACGTTTAAGTGTGCGGTGCTGGAACTGGTACTGGAACATCAGCTCAGAGAGAAAAAAGAAAATGTAGTTACTTATGGGTTAGGAGCACAGAGTCTATTATCAATCACTGATTGTAATTCTGTCTTACCAGAATATTGAAGGCTTTATCAGATTTTTGCTTCGCATCGAAGTAGCAATTAAGCTGGTGTCTCTGATCTTTCAGTGTGTTATATTTATTCTTGAGTTTGCCACAGATGTAGATGCAGACTCAGGTGTATGACTCAGTGTGTGACATATAACGCTTTGCTTTGCATCTCTTGACAGTAATAACTGGACGTTTTTTGTGTGTAAAAAATATTCTACACAAGTAGAATAGATCAGGGTGTTAGTGCATGTTGTTTACACCTGGTCATTAGGTG
Organism: Parotocinclus haroldoi; assembly: GCA_034779995.1. Taxonomy (NCBI): domain Eukaryota; kingdom Metazoa; phylum Chordata; class Actinopteri; order Siluriformes; family Loricariidae; genus Parotocinclus; species Parotocinclus haroldoi. The sequence goes on along the minus strand of JAUZST010002082.1, from coordinate 15,363 downwards.
TAGAGAGAGTCGGTACACCTGAAACTGGCGACTCAGTGAATTTGTACCTCCATTCCTGAGCTTCTGCAAACGACTTGGTTGGGACATGTTGCATTGTCTCGTGTTTACAAGAGCGCCACAGCTTTCCGACATGTCACTCCTATTTCATCACATTTCACGGTGGCTAAATCAAGCCCTGTCCCGCCTCCTGTTCCCGCAGCCAGCGAGCTTTTTGATGCAGAGCTGTCCTCGCATCCTGACAATGCCCAATTCCATCTCTTTCCTAAACAGATTTAATGGGAAAGCTGACATATGTTTTGCAGAATTCCCCCGCCACGTTGTTCGACAGAGTGGCCAAAATTTGAGCATGACACATCGCAGATTTGGCAAGCAAATAGCATTAGGTGTTGAGAATTAATTGTATCCTTGCAGGAGGGGAAGGTTTTCAAATGCAAATGTCAGCTCATTTTAGCAGGTAATACAAAACTGCCAGGAGGCACTCGGAACGCTGCCTCTCATCTTTAGAACCGAGCTGGATTTATTCATATACACACACATCACGCACACACACACACACGCACACACACACACACACACACACACACACACACACGCGCTCTGTTCCCTCAGTGCAGCATCCTGATTCTTCATTCTTCTTGTCCTTTACTTGCCTAATAAAAAGCCAATAAAGCTGGCTGCTCCATCCATTTTGCTATCATACACGCTGCCTCGCCGCCGACGCAGATAAGTTTCACCGGCACATTATTATATTAGAGACAATTAGTACAGATCTGGCAGTAGGTTAAAGGAATAAATGGCCAAAATGAAATGCACAGCGGTTCATGATTAGGTGTCAGGGGTTGGATTAGCACACTGGGCTCCAGCATTTAAATCTCAAAAGAACTCACAACTTCTTTCTTGATATATCAAGCAGATATATGGACAGGCTCTCAGCTAATTACAAAAAAAAAAAGTTTTAGGTTCAAATTCTAGCTAGGCATTTGAATTGTTCAGCTTAGAGCCTGGGTAATAAATCTGCATGCTGGTATTATTAGGCAATGTAAGCCAATTTGAGAAAAAAAATGGTATTGGTGTATATAGATTGAGGGTTGGAATGTAATTTGTTTCATGTTGAATGTTGTTTATGTGTGGTTTGTCCACCAGCCAAACTCAACAAAACATTATTTGACCATGCAGTGGTGTCCTTGGCTTCTTAACCAGCATCCACTGCACAGTCTGTCTCACCAGAATATTGACAGCTGTATCAGGTTTCCCCTCAACAAAGACATGGCGTTTTAGCTGCTGTGTCTGCTCTGTTAAAATATATTATGTTCATTCTAGAGTGTGTCTTGCCGTACACTCGGCTGGAGCTTTATTCAGTGTGTTCTACACATAGACTTAAGCTCTAGGTGTATGATGTGATATATATATAAATGTGTAAAATGGGACGCTTAATAACTATTGCCAATCTGCTAAAGATTACAGCCTGCTCTCAGTCACATTAATTCATGAAAACAAACACAAATCTCAAAATGAGTTTACAGCCTGGCTAATAAATCAGCATGCTGATAGTATCAGACAGTATGGGCTAATCGTTATTGCTATGTATAGATGGAGACATGGAACATGACTCCTTCCTGTTGAGTGAGGTCTATGTGTAGTATGTCCACCAGACAAACTATGTTTTGTTATTGAAAGGCAGTGAAAACATAATATCCATCGATTTCCTATCCGCTTGATCCCTAACAGGGTCGCTGGCAGCACAGGGCACAGGAACAACCCTGACAGGGTGCAATCCATCGTAGGTCACATTCACTCACACTAGGGGCACTTTTAAACCTAACACGCATGTATTTGGTCTGTGGAATTAATCCAGAGTAAACCCATGTGGACATGGGGAGTAACCAGACTTCTCCTTCTGGGAATTGAACCCACGGTTATGGCTTATTGCCATGAGGCGATAGACAGTGTTACCCACTGAGCCACTCCATGGTTTCAGTTATCTGTCAGTTGAGTTTGAAAATATGAAATGAAAAAAAAATCCAAAAATAAACAATTTCTCTTTTTAATAGTCATTTCATCTTGAGTGGTGTGATGAAATTATCTCTGCAAACATGGCCTGCAAACCTAACGTCACTATTAGCCACGTAGCTGTAGCATAGGTCTCTGTTCTGAGGGCTATGGTATCCATACGAAGACTTGGGAGGCGTCATGGCTAAGGGGGGTGATCACTGTATTTGTTAAACATTTCATAGAAGACTTGTTGTGTTCATTTAAACAATATTTTTGTAAAGAGTGATACATTCCGGCTTTATTTTTGTTGATGTTCCTATGGCAGGCCCAATACTATCACAAAACACACCTTTAAGCTTTGAAACAACTCATTGAAGGTCAAATAAGATCAAGGAACGTTGACAGTCATGGACTTTTCTCCACTGTCATCTGACCCCATCAAGCATTGTTACTTTAAGAAAGCCAAACATGCAGTACCATAAGAAGATGCTCTTTGGAATATTGGGTAAACATGCTGGGTGACACGGATCTTCCAGTTTTACCCAAACCTGTTGAGTCCATGCCAACTCAAGAGCACACTGTCATTATAGAAAAACAGGAAACATGCCAAGTACTGAGATTTTACTCAAATTGTAATATAATGAAACAAAGTACTATGTTTCCGATTATTGCAAAATAGAAGAATTTTTACTAGTGGTCTCAGACTTTTGGCCCTTCCTTATATACGAATATACGAAGTGATTTATTAAGATTGCTGTATGTCTGGTTGTGCAGTTTCACCTGATAGAGATATTATTATGCGTAACGTGCTGCAGACATCTGTCTCTTCTTTACTCCGAGCTCAAATCTACTGTTTTGTTTAAACTTCTCTAGGTTTCTTTGATGTTTATGAACCCTTTGTGAAAACAACGATTCCTGCATTAAAAATTAATAATCGTGATCTGATCTTCACCCAAGTCATAACAACAGACAAATATCTTCTGCCTAAACTAATAACACAGAATTGCATTTTCACGTGTTTATCAAAGCATCATTCACATGCCAGGCTGAAAAAGTATCTGGGACCCTTTGTGTTTATCTATCCATTATCTTCCACACGGGGTCGCGGGCCAGCCGGTGCCCACTCTGCAACTCTGGGTCCCACCCGCCAATCCATTATAGGGCGCACACACACAATCATGCACTAAAGGCCACTTTAGAGACACCAATTAGCCTAACACGCATGTGTTTAGACTGTGGGAGGAAACCGGAGTACCCGGAGTAAACCCACGCAGACACGAGGAGGACATGCAGACTCCACACAGAAAGGACCCAGGCTTGGGATTGAACCTAGAACCTTCTTGCTGTGGCGCTACCCACCGAGCCCCCTTGCTCAAATCACAATAAATGAATAAAAGGAAATTGTATTAACGAATAAATAACTAAATAGTTCATTGCTTATTTAATTTGTTTAGCATGGTTTTCTTGATCTGCTTCCAGGACTTGTGATTGAAGTCATTTTTAGGCACCAATATCAAAAATTCAAAAGGGTCCACATTGTATATCGGGTGCCACCGTTCCTGATGTCACATAATCCAGAGAAAACATGTTCAGCAGTTCTGCTCCTGTGACCCTTCTTTTGGGAAATTCTACAATATTTCTTGCAAACTTTGAGTCGTACAGAGTTGCAGCCGGTCTAGTGACAGTAAACAGCTCAGAGCATCCTGTAAGCTGAACCTGAAGGAAATGCATGACAGCAAATGATATGCCTACTACACAAGCCCTGGAAGTGCTATAGCTTGTTTGTGTGTTTGTGTGCGAATACACACGTATCAGCATAACGTGAACTCTGTCGAAAAGTAATCCAGCTTAAGAAGGCCGCTGCCCGAGATTCAAGATGGTGAGCCGAGTTCCGTCGTTTAACCTTCTGTTATTAATGTAGCCGTTTGCTTAGGATCTTTGTTTTGTTGCATTTTTCAACATCTGTTCATATGTTCATATGACAGACCACCGACCATGCAGACCCTGAGGCACGGAAACAGCCTCCAGCCACAAAGCTCCCTCCACCGTGATGTCGGTGTGCGGTGTATTTGTTAACACAATGCATTCCTTTCCAAAAACAGCGATCTTTTTGTGCTGTAGAAGAGCAACACAACAATACAACTGCAACAACAAGAAGTGGCTGAGCATGAGATGTGCAAAAGGCGTTCTTCTGGTATTTCAAGTTCACGAGACGGATTATTTTACCGTTTACTTGGGGTTCTAGTTCAGCGCCTACGTCGTTTAACATTGTGCTCTCGCTGGGATTTTGCACGATGAACACCTTTTGTCTTGTTGCCGACTGATGAAAGTCCGTGGCGTTTCAAATCATATACAAAACAAGTAGCAGTTTTCACAGTTCATGCAGCAAAGCAACTTCACAACGATCTAGGCTTACAGGCAACAGTGGCAAGGAAAAACTCTTTAAACGCTGTAAGGAAGAAACCTTTGGAGGACCAATACATAGCGACACATGTTTTGATCAGGCCATTGTTCACATGACTTTGATTATTATTTTTTTAATTGCTATTTTAGTTCTCATTATTTATCTCTCTCTCTCTTCACACACACACACACACACACACACACAGACACACACACACACGCACGCACACGTTGTTTAATGAAATGAGATCAATTGCTTCTTTTTTATCTTGTCATATTCGTTTGTATTCATATTTCATATTGAATATCCCCTCGTTTTTTTGTATGTTTATCGAACGCCTAACGACTCGTATAATCTCGTGTTTGTCCTGTGCATCGACACGCCTTCTTTGCACCTTGTTTACTTTCTAATTTTAACCAGATCCTGCACCGAATGCTGCAACCTGTATTGAAATTCGGAAAAGACGTAGGATGGTGCAATCTATTTCTGAACCAAGTACAGCCTTGTGTAACAGAGATCTCACGAAGATACTGTATCTTTAGAAACAAGTTGTGTGTGTGTGTGTGTTCATTGGATGTTCAGGGATGAGGGAGCTGATGAAAAAGAAAATATCTGGGCAATTTTTTTTCTTTTTTTAAAGCAAATGGGCAAATGCCATTCCTCAGGGAGGGGGTCGTGTCAAACAAAAGGCCCAGAATTTCTACCCAGGAAAGTTGTCATGTCACAGATTAAAACTACAACAGCTTTTTATAGACTGCTTTCCAACTTTAAAAAGCCAATTCCCGTATGGCGTTCGAATCAAACTTTGGTGTGCTTTCAATCTTTTTTAGGAAGATTGTGTTAAAGTTTGCTGGATTGTAAGACTATATGAGTTGTAAGTCGCTCTGGATAAGGGCGTCTGCTAAATGCTGGAAATGGAAATGTAACAATTGCGTATTCGCACACTCACATACACACACATGTCATTTGTGGATTTTTTTCAGGGACCTTTCTGTGCTCTCCTCTTACCTTAAAGCCTCTTGCTGTCACAGCCTGTTGCCTTTCACACTGCCGTGAATCAACATCAAGACGAACGAGCACGTTAACACACACAGAGTCGAAAACACCTCAGGAAAAAGACACTGCTCCAAAAACCTTTTAATTCGCTTAACGTTATTATGTCCAAGTGACCTTGAATACAATAGAAACAGCGGAAAAACAGCTCTCACAGCATCAGTAAGCTTCCATTTGGTCTGACTTGATTCCGGGAGCTTCTGTCCCAGCTGCTGCCGCACCATGACAGTTTCAGGCGTCTGTAACTAAAATGTTTATATAATAATTTTGTGTAATATAACGTTGATTCTTGCAGAAAATCTCTCAGATGGCTTGTGTCGTTGCTATACGTTTCACTGCTCAGTATGGGCTTTCATGCTGAGAAACGTGTGTGTTTGTGTGTGTGTGTGTGTGCTGCAGGTGGTGTGTGTTTCGTTTGAGAAACTGAGACAGGACAACTGGTGAGGTGTCTGTATATTCTGACAAAATGAGCACCAACAGATACCCGAGTGCTCTAAGTGGTCTGTGATCAGTGTCCATGTTATGATATCAGTATACTTTGAGAGATTGTGAGATATGTATGGGTGTGTGTGTGTGTGTGTGTGTGTGTGTGTGTGTGTGTGTAAGCTGCTGATCAAGCTCACGTGAAAAGTACGGGCGCTTTTTTTGTCCTTTAGTTGATATTCTCCAGTCTCACTCTAGATAGAAATAAACGTTCACCCTTTCTGTAGACACACAATCCTACACACACACACACACACACACACACACACACACACACACACACGCACACACATGCAGAACACACAGATTAAAGATTTCTCAAGTTACATGCCAACTTTTTAAATGATTTCATGAGAAAAACCTTACTGTTTGTCAAAGTCCATCCATCCATTATCTTCCGCTTAATCCACCCGGCAACTCTGAGTGCAAGGGAGGGAACAACCTAAAACCGGGCACCCTTCCATCGTAGGGCACACACACACACAGTCACACACTTTTAGAGCCAGTTAACTTAACAAACATGTCTTTGGACTGACAGAGGAAACCCAAGTACCCAGAGTAAACCCACACAGACACGGGGAGGACATGCAGACTCCACACAGAAAGGACCCAGGTCGCCCCACTCTGGGATTAAACCCGGACCTTCTTGCTTAGAGGCAGCAGTGCCGCCCCACCGAACCCCCGTGCTGCCTGTTTGTCAAAGTTATAAACCAAATACCCATAATCCCATAATCCAGCCTTATAATTAAATCTCAAGGTTCAATACCAGCTACTATTCTTTATTTAAAGAGAATTGCCAGGCCTATTGTGACGCACTGTATCAATTTAAGAAAGCATCCCATTTTTGCTTCAATGCTTTTTAAATGAACTCCAAGGATAACACTTCCCAAAGTCACTCCGTATTAGGCGCTAATGTTTAACCTTCGTCTTGGACGCTGGGTGTCTGTGTGGCACGCACTCCGGCGTGTCATGCCTGTCTTGATTTGTAACCTGATTTACAGTCCTGTAACTCCCAGCCAATCTCCACCGTATTGCCAAATCGATATGGCTGGTGACGAATGTTCCTGTTGACAAACGAGGTGATGGAAATCGACTGAAAACATTTGGCCAGGCTCTACTTAACTATTCATTTGTACATAGACATGCGAGGGCGTTTTTTTTTTTTTTTTTTCGGATGTCTAGCACCTGCTTTCAATAATAGAGCGAGGGGCATCTTCTTCCTTCCTCGTCCTCTTCAAACGTGGACCTGTTTCACCATCGTGGTTGAGATACACTTGCGAAACTTGGATGGAAACGCTCAGGTTTTGCACAGTCGAGTCCATATTTCTCCAGCGGTGGCAGATCATTTGTTTTTGCGCTACTGACTTTTTACTGTAGAGCTCCCGGTTTAATAATTCAAAAGCTTGTTTTGAAGCACTGCAATACATCATCCTCCATCACACACTCTGAGAATGGGAGACATTTTGCAGTAATCTTTAATAACCAGCTGACTTTCGCTGCTCTTACTGCCAATATGACGCAGTCTTGCACTTATTTGCTCTGCACCCTCCTTTGCGGGGAAGCCACCCAGGTGCTTGTCCACTTTCTTGTTCCATCAAAGCTGCATTAACGCAGCGCCCTTCTGCTTGGTCTTCCCATGCAAACAATCAGAACCCTGCCATGGTTCAGAATGCTGCAGATCGTCTGGTTTTCAATTTACCCATGTTTTCTGATGCGTTCCCTGTACTGGACCCAGCAGGTTACGGGTGAGGGGGCCTATGTTTTAGGGTATGTCCAAAACATGGCTGCCATCATCTTGCCACTTTGAAAAAAAGAAAAACTGTCGGCTTCTAGCTGTGTTAGACGTTTTAAAGCATGCCCACGTTATACTACCAACTCGATTGTATTAAAAGATTTTCAATAGACCGATCTTAAAATGACCCGCTCACTGTGCCAAATTGAGTTTCCGAATAAAACGAAGAGGCAGGACTAGCATTCATTGCTCACACAGTTCATGAACCTGTCTGAGTGATCAACAGGGACTGTTCCTCTAACGTCTCGTGTTCAGACATCTTCATTTAACAGTGCTTAGGGAAAGAGCGATGGAGCTTGCCTGAGCTGCTTAGTCAGCAGAAGTAATTGGATGATACAAGATTTGCTACGAGAGAGTTTAAAACCGGAGAGACTGATGAGATTCCTGCAGAGCACAGAAGTACGGGAAGTGTGAAGGGCTACAGCCGGGGATCCTTAATGGGAAGGATATGTAACAGCTCTGCATTCCAGTAGAAACTAAAGAGAATCAGTGATATTCCTTCCTGTCTTTGTGAAGTCGATTTCTCTGTAAGCCAGTTAGCACGTGCATCATGCCTTCTTCGTCGAAGTTGTGCAATCTGGTCTTAGCCTGATCTTCTGGTCTTAACGCGCCTTAAGTCATCTCAACATCTCAACAATTCGAAATTACCTGCCAGTGCTAATTAAAGGAAATCAAAAGTGCGACGTTTTAGAAAAAATTTTTTTTTTGTTGCACGGTCATAGACCGATAACTGGCCTATGGTAACGGATGTCTTTGAGGTTCGTTAAAACTATCAGTATTCTGCGAAAACATTTTTGTTTTCTCTTTCATTTTCTCCTTCTCTCGCGTGTATATTAGTAGAGAGACCTGACAGCTGTGAGACTTCCCAGCAATGAAAGCGTCTCAAATGCAGCTGTTGCTCTTTGTATTCAGGTGAGCTCAAGTGGGAGCACACTGTCATACAGCCCCTCGTTATCATCATCTCTACCATCTCCCTCTCTCTGCCACTCTCTCTCACTCTTTCTATTCTTTGTTTTTCTCTCACCATCCCTCTGCTCCTCCTGTCACAGTGTCGGTTCCCTCATTCTCTCTTTCTCCCTGCTGTCATTTATAAGTGTGAATATGTCTAAGGCCCAAGTCCGTCCCAGACTGTGTGTGTGTGTGTGTGTGTGTGTGTGTGTGTGTGTGTGTGTGTATCTGCATGTGTGTGAGAGTAGGACAGAATGAGTTCCTGTGAATCACGACTGAAAAAGCTAAACGGGTGCATTGACTGGCTGAAATCATGCTTTGTACAAAGCAATTGCATTTCAGACGTGCAAGTCTGCACAGGCTTTTATGGTATAGTATAAGTTTAGTCGTATAGGCATATTTAGATATATAATGCACCCTTAAAACTAGATTATTTGGCGCAAAGTGATGGAAGCATGGAAGCATCGGGACTGTGGTAGCCTAGCGATTAAGGGCTCTGGCCTCTGGAACTGAAGGCCACAGTTGGGTCCTTAAGCCAGGCTCTTATCCCACAATTGCTTGAATTTTAAGACTGTATGAGTTGTAAGTCGATCTGCATAAGGGCGTTTGCTAAATGCCATAGAGAGTTTGAGCCATAATGGCATGACAAGGTCACCAGTCCTTGCTGATTTTTTTCTGCCAACCTCCTGTTCGGTAAGATCTAAAGACTGCAAAGGCCATTTGAGTAGAGCGAATTTACTGCCACGTCTGAAAAAAAAACAGTCTGGGACAGTTTGAGCTTTGTGACATGGCTAGATGGTAAGATGATAGATCGTAGACATGAAGGGATGCACATGGTCAGGAACGATACACTAAACTATCGAAACAAGGAAGGATGGATCCGTGCTGCCATGTTATTTACTCCAAATTCAGATCCTGCAGCTTCCGTAGCACCAGCTCCAAACATTAGTGGTACCCGGTGTGGTCTTCTGCTGCTGTAGTCCATCTGCTTCAAGGATTGACATGTTGTGAGTCCAGAGACGCTCTTTGACGCATACATTGGTTGTAACTAGTGCTTATTGGAGTAACTGTTTCCTTTACCCGATCTTGAACCAGTCTGACCGTTCTCCTGTCATTCTCACACTGCTGCTGTGAGTGTTTCAGAAACGGCTGATCTGGGCATTTCTAGGGCTGTGAGCATTGTCGCTGGCCGTGTGCGTCCCTTTATGACCACATTGTAGCATCTTCTACGTGCCATGTCGCAAAGTTCATAACATCTCAGACTGGGAGTACTCAAATGGCCTCCACAGTCACCAGATCTCAATCCAGTAGAGCGTCTTTGGGATGTTTTGGAACAGGAGCTTCGCATTATGGATATGAAGCTGACAACATCTGCAGCAAATGCATGATGCTATCGTGTCAAGATGGTGCCTATAATCTGATCCCCTGACTTGCCAGTCTGCTGTCAGATCCAACCAATATTACCCCGCGTGGCCAAAAGGTCCAAAGTTAATATGCTGTTTTATAGGAGAAACAGGAGAAAGCCCATATTAAAATACACTTGGCTAGATTTTACAGTTGGCTGCTGATGTATTTTCATGATTTTAACCACTTCAGCAGGCATCATGCCCTTTCATTGCCATCTCAAGAGTTAATTCATCCCAACTCTGCATCTACACTGGCAGAATCAGATTCCGCCTGCTTCGAGGTGTGCCTCGGGTTACTGTATAACTTAGAGACGTAATCTTTCACCAATTAGTTCCAGCCCAGGAGGCAGAAGCTGGAAGCACAGAGATCTTCCTTTGGGAGTCATGCTTACTTCCAAACTCCTCTCTGTCCCCTAACACATGACCTGTTTTGACACACACCCGCATGCTTGCACACAACGCACTCGTCCTTCGAAATCCATAATGTGCCTCGCTCTGACAGCTGAAGTATTCGTCCAGTTATACGACTCCTCCACGGGGTGACTAATTGGGTTACGCATACATATCGTGCCATTTACATCCCCGTGAGTCTGTGTGAGAACAGCATTTGTCACGTTAGCAATTAGAGCGCGTACAGAATGAGTTCTTGCTACGGGAGAGGTTTTATGGTGTGTTCCAGGAGACTGGTGGTGGTGGTGGTGATGGGGGGGTGTGTATCATATGCAAGTTTATATTTCATAGTGAGGACCTAGTATCCTCAGTTTCACATGCGACTGGCATTTTTACTTTTAAGATTTATGTCGAAAACAACAAAATCCATCTACTAACTTCCGCTTAATCCACACAGGGTCACGGGCCAGGCGGTGCCCACCCTGCAACTCTTGGTTCAGGTGCAGGAACAACCCTAGACCGGGCGCCAATCCATCGTAGGGCACACACACATGCAGTCCCGCACTAAGGGCCACTTTAGAGACACCAATTAACCTAACACACATACCTTTGGATTGTGGGAGGAAACCGGAGTACCCGGAGTAAACCCACGCAGACACGGGGAGGGCATGCAGACTTAACACAGAAATGACACAGGCCGCCCCACCCTGGGATTGAACCCGGGACCTTCTTGCTGTGAGGCAGCAGTGCCCCCCAGCCCACCGAGCCCCCCCGTGATGCCCTGAAATTATTATGATGCATTGTTTATTTGGACCAAATAAAATGGGTCCCTTTTCGAGTGTTAGGTTTGGATATTTGTAAAGCTGCTCTGAGACGATGCTCGGTTGTAAAGAGTGTTACATAAATTAATTTGAATTTGACCATTAATGTATGTGTGAAAGTCAGTGAAATGTGAGAAAACGCCTGAGAAAATAAAGGAAAAAATGGAAGAAAAGTAGAGTATGCATGCATGCTTGTAAACAATTCATATGTAGCACACGATACGCAGCGCAGCATCTTCAGGCAACTTGCTATGCTCAGCCGGTGAAAAATGAATTAAAGTTCAAACGAAATTTCAAATGTATTATCGGCTACTCATCATTAAACATTTTGTTTAAAGCCCTAATTACTATTCACTCTATAGCAAAGTCAAATCTAAACCTCGGAGAGTGTCGTCTTCAGTTTCTCTCCCTCTTTCTTTAGATTTGAGATGAGAGTTTGTGTCTGACCGACACTTCAGACGCTCCGATGACAGGAAGAGGAGACGTAAAATCTCTATCCTGTCAGACAGAGACATTTACACCAGTATGAATAAATGGGAACCCACACAAACGTACATATACATACACAAACCCTTTTTTCCCAAGGACAGGCGTTTTGTGATTGTCAGATTCCTTTAAGTGGGTCATGGACATCTTTCAAACATGCTTTTACATGAAATGGGTTTTTTTTACAACATTTCAAGGATAATTGGATGCGCGATTAAAGTTTTTGAAGGACATTTTGTTAGAGAACATTTAGCCAATCAGTTACTTTCAAATGAATATCACAAAGAGTTTTAAAATGACAATCAGGACGAATGAATGAAATGTAAATATGTGTAATCAACCATTTGAAGTGTTTCTTTTTGACCCTTAAATTGCATGTTTCTCTGTCCTTTTCATTCTCTCTCTTTCTCTTTATTTCTCTCTCACACGCTCTTCACTACAACATAATTACTAAATTACCATCCAGACATTCTGTACTAAAGCCAACACAAAACAAACTTTTAAACTCTGCAAAGAAATTCGAAATGAAGTATAAACGGTTACATTGCTTACCGGGTTTCACCATAGCATTTGCCTCAGACGGGTTTATGAAAAGGTGGAGGTTTAGTGGAAGCGACCTCAAATGAAGCATCAGGTCATTTCTAATCAGCTGTTTCAGGAGGTAACGCAGCTCCAGTACGGTACGCAACGTCTGTGTCCAAACAGACTATTCTGCCAGTCTAAAACAGTGGAAATATCAAAAAATGATTTGATATGACGTGAAAACGTTCTGGCATTTGAAGGTCTTGGGACTTCAATTACTTTTAAATCTGCACTCTTTACTGAGTAGATTTTCAACACGGGCTCGTTACTGCTGTAAATAGCACTTATGAATTTATTCATTTGTCTATGTTATTCTTTTTTAATGAGGCATTCTCACAGTTAAGCCGCTTTCACGGTTTATCAGGTGGGAAAAAAGGAAGAAAGGCAGAGAAATGAAACCATGGAAGCAATGTCAGTTTTGTTTCCAAATACATCTTGGCGATTGAAACGTTTTGTGTCTCCCGAAGAAACAGTAGATGGTGGCACGTAAGAATATGATGTCCGATTTAAAAAAGCACATAGAAGTAAATGATGCTATGTAATTAGGATCTGTTCTTTTTACAGTCAGGAATTTGTATTTATTATAATGAGAATATAATACATGTTTCCCATATTCCTGGGATGGTGAATTTTATTTGTGCTATAGGATAAAACTATACTATACTTAGCCTAGCGATTAAGGTACTGGACTCACGACCAGACGGTCTGGGGTTCAAATCCCACCTCTGCCTAGCTGCTACAGTTGGGTCCTTGAGCAAAGCCCTTAACCCAGAATTGCTTGTATTGTAAGACTGTATGAGTTGTAAGTCGCTCTGGATAAGCTGCTAAATGCTGTAAATGTAAATATTTCTAAAATAAGTAGCCTAGCGGAGCATTTAAAAGAAGAACTTGATTGAGTTTGGGTTTAATATCAGGATTTGATGCGTTACTGAATATTGGTTTGTCTAGTTATGAAACATTTAGCAGTATTTCTAAAAACAAATTTGGATAATTATGTCCTCGTGTTTCTGTATTCTGTTTTTGCTGTGACTGCAAAAACTAAAAGCTAAAACAACACATGCATGTTTATGCAGATCCTACGATCCCTACGATGGATTGGCGCCCCATCTAGGGTTGTTCCTGCCCTTGAGTTCCCAGTGGGCACCGGCTTGCCCGCAACCCCGTGTGGATTAAGTGGAAGATAATAGATGGATAGATGGATAGATGGATGGATGGATATGTATGCAGTTCAGTAATCAGAACTGATTCAGTCATGAACTCTGTTCGAGATCGGATTTATGCTTTATCATTTTTTTAAATGATTTTTAAAGTGTGGCCATATGCATGCAACATTGAAAGACACATGAAGATAGAGTGAAATAAAAAAGATCTTTGGGTTTCAGGATTATTAGACAGGTGGTATTAATAACCTGGGGTGGCTATGCACTATTGATGTATCCTGAGGAGCTGTGTAGTTCTCAGGGCTTTTAGGAATGACTTTATATGTCTGAGCTCCCCATGGAAAACTGCCCATATTCCTGTTACCTCTGATTTCATTGATCAATGCTGAATCCTTTTTCACTCGCTTCCCACCCTTTCTTTCCAGTTCAAATGGGTCACTCTATCGCCCTCACTTCTCCCTCTGGTTTTCTCTCTCAAATGCAACGCGTACAAAAATTAGGGGATATTTCAAAGCGGTTCCGATCCTTTACCCTGCTCTTTGTGTTAATCCTGGGCTGTTTAACTTAAAAACATACCACCGTCGTTCACTCTTTGGCTTGGCAAAAAGATTAACATGAGAACGCTTAGACAAAAAGAGCCACCACTACCAACAGGAACAAAACCTTTCCCTTGCTCTCTCGTGTTCTTCTTTTCATTATCGGTCATGATTTTTCACGATTTTTACTTGACTTCTTGCTCTGCCGCCATTTCTATTGCTCATTGTCTGTCTTTTTGCTCAATAGCCGCTTTGTCCTTGGCAGAAATGGTGAGCTACTCCTGTAAATAACATTTAACAATTACCAGCTGACCATTTTACGTGAGCACTTGATATAACATACTGTATCTAGCGGTCGGCTAAGCTTGTGCCAGACACCAAGAGCTCCCTGATCTCATTTCCAATTGACATGACTTCCGTTTTTTTCACAGGTATGCAAGCATATTCCATGTTTTTCTGTTACCAGTGTTTATTGTTCCATGTGGTTGCTTATGTCATAGCTGTGCACGATGTTCTATCTTATTTGCACGCCACTTCTTTTTTTAGAAGAAAATGGGGAGGGGTGTGCTATTCTGGTGGTGGTACTTCCCTTCTTTGTGTGACATCTTTTGGGTGCGTCGCTGGCCTTGACCTCTCTGTACAGCTGGTATCGTTGTCTGTGCCAGCGAATGTAATTTGGGTTTCCTGCTCTTAACTGGCTGCCTCTTAAACAGAAAGCCCCAGCTCTGAACTCTGTGCATCTGTTTTTGTTGTGGAGTGGATTGTGTGGATTGTGTGACTAATGGGTTTTTAATTAGGCTTTTTCATCGTTATTTGTGTTAATTAACCACATATTCTGCTTCTGAGTATAATTAACCTGAAGGTCTTTGGGGCTTTTGGTACTGGTTTGACTTAAAGTACCTTGAATGACATTCCCAGAGTGGTGTGTTCAGATTAATGCACAACAACATAACCACCTGCCACAGGCTCAGTCACACATTCACACATGGGGGGCAGTTACGAGGCATGTTTCTGGGAGGTGTGCAGAACCCAGAGCATTCGGAGAGGCATTTCTGGAATGTAAGGAGAGCATGAAAAAGTTACACTACCTCCTCTGACACAACATGGCCTTATAGCGGACGCACTTTTCCCCCTCTAACTGTTCCTGCTTGCTTCTACCACCTGTCTGTCTGTCTGTGTACTCTGCTCCTTATAACGAAATTTGGAATTGTGGAATTGATTAAATGGTCTATCAATGCTATTGTCACCATCTTCTCGACGAGAAGCCTTGGCTCGGGGGAGCCTACCTGTCCTTTTGCTGCTGGATACGT
>JAUZST010002081.1:0-18400 GCA_034779995.1 Parotocinclus haroldoi | reverse complement strand
TATATACATACACACACAAGTCAAGTCAATGCGAATTTAGAGTAATCAATTAACCTAACATGCATGTCTTTGCATTGTGAGAGAAAACTGTACCCAGAGTAAACCCACACAGACACCCAGGACCTTCTTGCTGTGAGGCAGCGGTGCTACCCACCAAGCCATCGTGCTGCCCTGGCTGGTATTTAAGTTCAGTAAACAACCAGCATTGCATGATGCTAATTCTCTAGTGCTAATGAACTGCTAACCATTTATGTCTATGACAAGCAAACAGTGACAATCCTTCCCAAATTCGTTTTGGCTCCTGTGGAGCCTTCCACACCCCAGCTTGGGAGGTTTTCCTAATTCACCCTGTTACCCTTTTATGGGTTTGAACAAGACCATTTACATGTGCTGTAAGAATGCTTTGGTAGGCATGTTCTAAATGTGAAAATAAATACATTAAAGAGATTTACAGAATCTAATAAATATACATGGCGATTTTATGTGATGTCCTGAATTTGCTCTCGCTGATCCCCACCAACTTTGGGTCTAATGCTCTTTTTATCACAACTGCAGGAGAGGCCATGGCACATAAGAACAAGTATAATCACACAAAAGCCCAGGCTAATGAGACTTCAGTGAAACTGGCACAAACAAAACGCTTGGCATTTTGGCAAACATCTATCTCCAATTTTTTTTCCCTCTCTCTCTGTCCTCTCTTCTTTCTTTTTGCTCTTCATCCGGGCCCATGGCTTCCTGGCATCGATGCCAGTCTCTGTGTGCCATCTCGGGAAGCAACGCGTCCCCCTACTGCTGATGGAGCCTTTGAGTCTGGAGAATGGGGATATTGTGAGGAATTGAGGGTCGTTGTTGGAGTGGGCGTCCGTTTGCTCATATGCAGGCCTCGCAGACTGCCAACTGCGGATCTCAAACTTCACAGGTTTAAACGGTCTCCTTGGTAGAGGGGGTAGTGTGCGTCAATGAATAAAACGAGCATATAAAGAATTGCATGGCGTCGTTCTAGAGGGGTTGAGTGTTTGCATACATGACAGCACCAGTTGCTTATTATTATTGCAGATGGGGTATGGACTAAGTGATGTGTAAAAGAAAGAGCATCAGTTGAATGACATGGTTGGAGTCATTCACTTTGTGTGTCCAAACAGCAGAATGATAGTTCCGTTTTGCATTTTGCAGAGTGCATGTTGTGTGAACAAAGTGGCTCTCGCAGACATTGATGGTTGTAGTGCATGATCAATAATGGATGCTTCCCGTGTTTATTTTTTCTGGTCTTCCAACTGTGCTTTGGATATCTTAATGTTTATTACCCGTTAATAGCCTTTAATGTCTTTATCCAGAGCGATTTACCTTATACAGTCTTACAATTCAAGCAATGCTAGATTAAGGGCCTTGCTTAAGGACCAAACTGTGGCAGCTTGGCCGAGGTGGTATTTGAACCCTGGACCATCAGGTCCAGAGTCCAGTAACTTAATCGCTAGGCTACCACAGATAGATAGACAGATAGGCAAACAGATAGAGTAGTTAATTTATCCCCAAATTTTCGATGTAATGAAACAAAAGCCGCACTTCACAATCAGGTGTGTTGGTGCCAGGGAAAATGTGCAGGGTGTGTTACTGTTTATCTATACTGCTCACAAAAATTTGGTGAAATTTTTATTATGGGATATTTCATTTTCAATTTTTTCCAGTAATAGTCCAATGTTTTTTTTAGTATACCTGGAACCCATTTTGGAATTGACAGGGTGCAGATACATGCGCCCCAAATGGGGAGCCAGTTCATCTACACGTCAGTGGATGACCCGGACTTTTAAATGCTTGAGATGAAAACGTGTTTTGCATCAACTTAGCGGCTGATAAAATGACGTTTGAATGTTCTCTATACACGATATTTCAGTTATATTTTCAGCAAAGAGAAATGCCCCCCCCCCTCCAAAAAAAAACAAAAAACAAAAAAAAAACGTAGTAAGTTCACACTAAAGACTGAGTCATCCTAAACCACTTAGGCGACATTTAGGCAGCTTCAAAGACCACATACCATCAAACAATACAAACCAGGCCTTCACTGATTAAACTGAGAAGCTTATGATTTGGGATTTGACTGTACAAAACTGTAAAGAGATGTGGCAACGGAGCTTAATCGATATGATGCTGCAGGAGAATGGATGAGATCAGTTTAAGCTCTGTTATGCCACCTAGTCGCCAGAGTTAACATTACAGGTCGTTCTCTAAATCAGCATAATTGCGCGCTTCCGCTCATATCTTCTGTTAATTCTCAGAAATTTTAATGTTTTGCCTAATTAAACCCCTGTGCGACTGACGGCTCCTTTATATACATATTCTTCCTTTTGGAAGAAGCAAGAGAAAGCAGAGCCCATGCTTTTCTCACTGTGTCATCTGTTAATGCACCCGCTTCAGACATACTGGCTCATCAACATTCAGAGGCCCCACTCTGTGCTCTCACTCTGCTGCCCTAAGACAAAAGAGTATTGTGCAGGCTTCTTCTGTTTTAATTACAATGACAAGATGCAGGGTGTGTGAACTGCTCCCTGTGTGTTCATGTGTGTACCACTCTTCGGTATGCGTTTACTTTTGTGCATTTTTTTCCTGCATATGATTGCTCTGCATTGTGAATTGCTGTGTGCATTGATGGTTGTTGTATAAACGCACGTGTACGTTTACTTGTGATTTAGTGAACTCGGTGTGTGTGTGTGTGTGTGTGTGTGTGTGTGTGTGTGTGTGTGTGTGTGTGTGTGTGTGTGTGTGTGCGTGTGAGTTAGTGTTATGGTCTAATCAGAATCACTTTATTTTGCTAGGTATGTTACACATACAAGGAGGTTGTCTTGGTGAGTGCAAATATGTATGACATGTTCTAAACAGACCACACAGCACACATCTGTTTACAATTGAGAAAAAGGTAAACTAAATACAATACAGTAACAAATAATGATCGAGAAGACAGTGTGGAGTTCAAATGGACTGTACAATAATGCAGTAGCTAATATTTGTACGGCACAATTTCAGGGATCCAGATTTGATATTTCCTCTGTCTGTAAGTGTTTCTGATGTATTGGCTCTATTGTATTGAATCAGTCTATTGGCTGCCCTACATTTCCCCTAGGTGTTAGTGAGTGTGAATAAGTAAATTTAATGTCCTGTTTGTGTTTTTACCAGTGTTTCAGATTTACTGCATTTATTTGTACTATTTTAGCAGACACTCTTACCCAGAGCTAATTACAGAATCAGGAGGCTAAAGTTATTATGAATGAGTATACGGAACTGTAGATGTCATTGCCTTATCACCAGGATGTGAACTGACTTAAACCGTCCCATTTTTAGTTATGTTATCACAGTACTGTGTGCCATATTTGATGTGTATATTGACGTAAAGTTGGGCAGAAGTGCAGCCCCTGTTTTGCTTAAGGAGTGTGTGAAGTCCTTGGTCGGTATCTAAATTGCATAAGCACTGCAGAATTGAGCGGCGCTGTCCCACTCTTTTGAGCATGTTTGACATGCTGATTCAAATTCTGCTCTGCTGTTTTCACTCCCACTGGTTCAAAATCCTTGCTCTCAGTTTGTGGTGCTGCAAAGGATGACGTGATGTTTGAAGTAATCATATACAGCAGGGGGCCAGCCAATCTTCCACCACAAAATAACATCACTTGCTCCAAATGTGTGTGCTTATTTGTTCTAGATTGAAATCTTTAGCCCCAGAAGCCAGAGCATAGTTTGGATATCTATGTTATTGGTCTCATGTGTATGCATTGAAGGTTTGGAAGTACAGGTGCAAGAATAGGCTTGTGGTCACTTAGGAATAATGGATTTCTGCATCAATTACTAAGAAAACTCATGTTTTATATTACTAAAACTTGTTTTATTAATATAGACATTTTGTCTTCACAAATAAGACACAATCGTTCTTATCCTTCCTTTATTGGATTTCCAAGTGTCTGCTTGTGGTTATTTTTACAGTATTGTAATTTGACACATTTCAAAGACATGCCTTAGGTTGATTACTTATGCCCAGTGTGAGAGTCCTTGAAGAGTACAGTTTTACCCATGCTCCTATCATGAATATAGCCATGAATGCATGGCTACTTTGAGTTTATGATATGGTGTACATACAGGACGTATGCAAATAAATAAACTGACTTAATTAAACACACTGATTAAAAGTATTTGTAAACACACACAGTGTCTTTTTTTGTTTTTTATTGCAGTGTACTGCTTCCTTACAGAGCAGCATGTTCTATGACACAACAGATGTCATATTGTTATCTCTATATGATGAGTTGATAACCCTTTTCAGCTGCTCCCATTAGGGGTCGCCCAAGATTTAGCATAGGCTTTATGCCTGATCCCCTTCCTGATGCAACTCTGCACATTTATTCAGGCTTGGCTGGCACTAGGAGTACACCTCCAGAGACAGCACTGGATTTTGACAGAAGTTGCGTGCAGTGCCCAACATCATATCCAGAGGTCGTCTTTTGAAAATAGACGTAGGAGTGCTGCCAGCATTGCTGTAGAGGTTAAAGGGGTGGGGGGCAGCCTGTCAGTGCTCAGACCATACGCCACACACTGTATCAAATTGGTCTGCATGGCTGCCGTCCCTGAAGGAAGCCTCTTCTCATGGTGATGCACAAGAAAGCCCACAAACAGTTTTCTGAAGACAAGCAGACTAAGGACATGGATTACTGGAACCTCTGATGAAACCAATATAAACTTATTTGGTTCAGTTATTGTCTTTCCCACAGTCAAGCATGATGGTGGAAATATCATAGCCTTGGTCTGCATGAGTGTTGCTGGCTGTGGGGAGTGACTGTTCATTGAGGGAACCATGAATTCCAACATATAAAGCCATTTGCTGAAGCAGAGTATGATTCCCTCCCAATGGAAACTGGGGGATATGGAACTTTTCTAACATAACTACCCAAAACACACCTCCAAAATAACCACTGTCTTACTAAAGAAACTGAGGGCAAAAGTCAAGCATGTCTCCAGACCTAAACCCTATTGAGCATTTAGGGGAAATTCTCAAACAGAAGGACTATGTGCGCAAGGTATGTAACATCCAGGGGAGGAGGATTTCAGTGGCAACCTGTGAGGCTCTAGTGAACTCCATTACCAAGAGAGTTAAGGCAGTACTGGAAAATAATGGTGACCACACAAAATATTTTAAACTTTGGGGACAATTTAGCCGTTTTCGCTAAGGGTTGTACTCAGTTTTGTTGCCCCGCATTTTAGACATTAATGGCTGTGAATGCACAGCAATTACACTGTTTTTCAAGCTGTAAACTGACTTCTTTACATTGTATCAAAGTATCATATATTTATTGTTGTCCTGTGAAAAACATAACATATTTACAAAAATGTGAGGTGCATACTTGCTTTTTTCGAGGTACTGTATATACTATTAAAATAATGAAATAAAGGCAGTGAAGTTTGCTTGTGTAGTCACTCACTTTTGAAATATATTAGCGCGATCTGGCAACTCAGCCTGATATTATTGGAGTTGTTAATGATGTTCTGCTGCCCCTTCACACCATACACATTAAAAAGCTGGAATTCAACCCAGATCTTAATTCTGGTGGTGACTAAATCAGGTTAATGAGCAGGCTTCTTTTGTGTAGTGCCTGACGGATATAAGGTAGTATTACAGAAAATCAGCAGTAAGTGCTATGTTGTTGTGCTCAACCAATGTTGCTGTTGTTTAAAAGGAGTTTGACAAAACTATAATATTAGAAAATATGCCTATTATATTTTTATTAATGTGAATGTGTCATTTACAACTACATGCCAGCACATTTTTCTCTCCACTTCATTAGCAGTTTGCTATTGTTTTTGTTTCTGAACCACACCTCCTGTCTAACAGCTGTCTGAATATTTAGTCACAACCTTCTTAGTATAATATAGTATACCTGTACAGTATTGGCTTAAAATATGGTCTTAAATCAACAGTTTACTACACAAAATACAGTTCTGTAGAGGTAAATAACATGGACCTTTTTTGAAACACTGACAGTAAGATTAGGGTTAGTTTTGTTAGTTCATTCATGTCCAGCTTTTAATCCATGCTGATGCTGCATCACCCTTCCTTTACGTTTCTCACTGATAGTAATGGAAATTATGACAGGATCCTTTTGTTCCAGACTTTTGTTGACACCAGGATTTCATTAACAACCTACCTTATACATTGGACCTATTCTATTTATTAAATATAAATAAACTTTCTTAAATATTGTTATATTGCCTTTTTTAAACATTGTGTTTTGCAGACATTAAACACTGCTTATGCAGTCAATTTACCTGGTCTTCACAACAAATTTACTAACATAATCAGAACTAAACACGTTCTATCTTTTTTCTACATGATTTGCCTTACAACCGGTAGTTTGAGTGTGTAGTATCGTCAACTATGGAGCCAAGGGACTGTAGCTATTCTACCTTGGGCTGTAGCTTTTATAGTGTGTTGGTATTATAAATGCTGTAAATCACTTTCCTTTATTTAAAGCTAGTAAATTTTCCTTTCATAGACCTATAGCAAATTAAACCAAGACATTCAGATCTGTCTTCTTTAAAGAACTTAAATTTAGAATGTTACAATGATAGATTTGCTTATATTGGCATAAGGCTCATATTGTTGTTGATGCATGTTGTCATATATCAGAAGCTAATTATTATTATTATTTAGGCAATATTATTCAGTTATAACTATAAGTAAAATAATAACACGTTCACTTAGTAACACATCCGGATGCCTAGTTAAATAGATATTTAAAACTATATCAAATTGTCATGATAATCTCAGATTGAAGCGTTAATAACAAGTAATCAGTTTAATTCTGTAGGAAGGTGTGGAGGACATTTTACATTACTCTGAAAGCAGTGTGGCCAAGGGACTTTTAATAGTGGCTTGACTAGATAGAAAGTGAGGTGCTTGTTAAGGAATGTGTGTGGGGGTGAGGGAGCGTAGGCTGAGATCTCCAGGGGGAGAGATAATTATTCTTGTTATTAATCACTTGCACTGTCTGGTCAGTTTGTGGAGACTGAGGAGGTGAGGATGGGGGGTGAAGGTAGTTTTGTTACATATGGAAACAGAATACATATGATACACTGAGGCTAATAGAACTTTATATACTGTAGTACTCAAGCAAAATACTCTGCTCACAATATTAGGGGATATTTAAAAATTAATATGAAGTGTTTAAAAAAGTAGCATTTGATTTTATTTCAGTAAACAAGATCATCAGAAAAGCAAATAGAATTTCAAGAAAGTTGTTAGATTACACAAATGAGATGCAAACTCAATTATTGTGATTGAGTAGCAAGCTGGACGAGAGTGCCACACACTGACTGTTCAGTTTAATGTATGGTCACCCCGGACTGCCAAAACATACTGTCAACAACTGGGCATCGACAGGATTAGATTATCCTGTAGTACTTATGTGATCCTCTTCATCCATCCATCCATCCATCCTCTGACACAGGTTCACAATGCCCACCTGGCAACTCTGGGTGCAAAGGCAGGAAAACCTTAGACGTGGCTCAATCCACTGTAGAATTTACGCACACACAGAGTCACACTCTAATGGACACTTCAGAGACACCAATTAGCCTAACATGCATGTCTGTAAACTGTGAGAGGAAACCAGAGTACCCAGAGTAAACTCACGCAGACAAAGGGAGGACATGCAGACTCTACACAGAAAGAACTCAGGTCGCTCCACCCTGGGACTGAACCCAAGACCTTCTTGCTGTGAGGCACCGAGACAACCTGTTGCACTGGACCCTCTTCATAATCATTTTAAATATTTCGTAATATTTGTGAGCAGTGTAACATTCAGAAGAAGGATGAGTTTGGAGATCTAGGTCATTTCACTAAGAGGTTTGTTAAAATATTTATTGGACTGGAATTTCAAAAAATGTTTTAAATACATACATTTTATTTTGATTAAAATCTTTAAAACTATAAGATGTCTAACCTATAATTAAAGTAAAATCATTGTTGAAGACACATTACTTTCTAAGAATAGTGACAGGCTTCAAAATGACCATTATCCACAGGGCAATAATTAGGAAACTTAAATCAGTCTGAGCTGTAATGATCCTGCCTTGAAAAAAAGGCATGTATACCACTGAGGAAACATTCTCCAGTGTTCATGAATTGAGATATGGTAGCTATTTGGGGTTAACAAATCATCTAGTTTAGAATTAGGGCAAAAAGCCTTTGCCTTTTCAAACCTCATAAATGCCTGTATTTAATTAGGGTCTATTTGAAATTTAACTGTACTTTTTGTCTGGTGAGACAAAAATTATAAATGTGAAATTGTTATCTCCAATTTTACCTGGTTTCATTGAAAAAAGATTCAGTGCTGTTGCAGAAAAAGGAAGAATTACAGCTACAGAGCTACAGTACTGTGAAAAAGTCTTATGCCACCATTAGATTTGTTTTAGGGACTTGTAATGGTATTTATTAATGGTGTTCATTATAGTCTTTGTGAGCTTTAGCATATATTTTATCCTCTTCTCCATCCAAAAAAGCATTAAAGCTTACCTATGGCTTTTAAAGCATTTCTTTTTTTTAATGGATTCCATGTAGCAAATCATTTTCCTGCCCCATTTTTCATTGAAGTTCTGTCACCTATCCCTAGAGCAAAGTAATCCTGCCCTAATAAAAGCCCATTTCATTGCTGGAAGCAGTTGCTGGTGCAAATCTAGAGAACGATCCCCATGTCAGCCTGGCCTCCCATCAAACAGCCAATTGTGTCTGCAGGTGATGCCCAACCTGGCTGGAAGGAACATCCCTGGTCCCCATGTGCTACCCTAGATGGGGTAGATGTCAATAGATGTCAATACCAGAATCATATTAGTTATTATAAGTAACATAGAGATTACTTAAAGTGTATCAAAGGATGTGCATAGGTTATATGCAAATACTATATATATATATATATATAAGGGACTTTTGGGATTTTTGAGACCAACCCACACAGATGCAGAGCAGTGACTGTGATGGTTAGTGTCAGAGGTCTCTTTATTTGTCAGTTAACAATTAATGTGTGTCTTTGTGATCTGTGTTTTTGCCCTTTCCACTTTCACGATTCAGCTGTTGCAAGTAGCCTGCTGCGAGTGTGGGCTGGAAGACCCACACTCCTTCTGTTGTTATAACACGTCTTTTCTAATATCTTTACACTTCTTTACCAACCCGTTAGTTTAATTAAGTAAATACCAAGTGAGGTGGCAGTTTATCTGGCATCACTTCAAAGGCTTGATTGTTGTGCTGTCATGGCAAATGTGATAAGAAACTTGTCATTATATTAAAGGCAGAATTAAAGCCACAGCATCATCACAATGAAAATGTGACACATCAGTGCCCAGGTCTACACAAAAGCTCTTCAAATGAGATATACAGAGATAAAGGTCTAGGTTGAGCTGACCAGTGTTGGATGGTCTGCATGAATAATGGAGAGACTTTGACCTACAAAGCCTTCTGTTTTGATTTGTATGAAATTCCTAGCACTGCAACTTTCAAAGACAGTGAAAGTACAAAGAAAACGGAAGGAAAAATCCTCTGTACCTCCTCCACCTGTACAATATGAAGACATGGAAATTTCTGTATTATATTAGACAAGTGAAATCGAAGAGAGAGAGAGAGAGAGAGAGAGAGAGAGAGAGAGGAAGAGGAAGAAAGGGAGTGAAACACGAGGGAGAAAAAGGCCCATCACAGTGATAAAAGGAAGCAAAGTCGTTGCTCAGCTTTGAATGGTAATGATGAAAGTCATATGGAAGAACAAAACCAGAGTTTTATGTCACTGCACTGATTTATGAGTCACAGTGCCCAGGTGGCAGCAATGCTTTGGAGTGGTGAAATTTTCTCTAAGAGACTAAATTTAAATTGAAATTAAATTCAATGCCAGGGCATATTTCCTGCTTTAGTTGATTTTTAAATCAATTTAAAATAGAAAACATGCTGCTTGACCAAAAAAGTTCCAATTTGGATTAAAATAGGAAAGTTCAATATCACTTTCCACCCCATTCTGATGCTCGTTTGTAGCTATGATGGATTGGTGTCCTGTCCAGGGTTGTTCCTGTTTTGCGAAGTATTCTGATGGCTAGGCTTTAGCTATCTCTTGACGCTGCTCTGGATTAAGCAGTTAAGAATGAATTAATGAAATGAATAAACTTGTAGCTATAATGGCTATATATTTATATATATATATATTTAATGGCTATAGGTATATAAACTATAGGGGTTACAACTATAACGAAACAATCATTGACTGCAATCTGTGTATACAAAACAATAGTTTAGCCATGAAAATGCACCATCATGGGGCCACCACTCTATAAATATTATTTGGCTTATGAAACTCAACAGTGACACTGAAAGGATAATGACATGGCATTTGTGATACAATTGTATCAAGTGGATCAGAGGTTTTTAAACACTAGTTACACATACTGGCCACTCCTGCATTTACTTTTGCTTGCATGTTTGATCATTCTAATTGAATCTTATTTAGTAGTGAGCATCAGACCACAGGACCACTGTTCTCTGGATATTTTGGGATGGTTGACTGTTTGCAACGCAGCAGTCAAATCAAGCCATTTAAAATCTCTGCTACCATGAATCATCCATTTCATTAACCCCCTTCACACATGCAGTTTCACCTGGGAAATTACTGTTTATTTCCTTAGTAGGGCTGGAAAGAGGTTATATGTGAATGTACCTAGAAGAAAAATGCCAAGTTTACTGCCACAACAATTTATCGGGTCGAGACTTAGCACTGTTCCCTGGTAATTATAGTTGTGGCTCTGTAAACAAAAGCTAATACATTTCCAGGTGCCATGTCTTTATTGAGCCTAGCGATGAGAGACAACAATAACATAAATAATAAAAAATAATAATATATAATAATAACAATAATAAAAAATATGGTTATCAGAAGATGTCTGTAATAACACTTAGCATGTGTCCCATGCAAAATACACTTATTAAAAAAAACACTTATTATTACACGTATGTATTTTTGCATGTTGATTTCAAATATATATATATATATATATATATATGTATATTTTTTAGATAAAAAATATAGTATATTAGTTTTTTGTTCTGGTATACTCAAGTACCACTACATGTACAGTATATATGTATACTAAGGCCAAAACTTTCAGTCTTGGTTACATCAGACCAGAGAATCTTGTTTCTTACAGTTTGAGAGTCATTAAGATATTTTTTTTTCAAAACTCCAGTCTTTCATATATCTTTTACTGTAGCCCATATCTGTATCTCCCACAGTTAAATTGCAGCTATCAAGGCATAGGTCTTATGCCCATTGTAAACTTTTCCCCTTAACTGTATAATTTGCTATCAAATTCAGCCAATACTTGATTTCAGTTTATTTTAGATTGAGACAATATAAACACATTACCTATAGCATTAAGCACTTTTTTCCATAAAACACTGATAATTTTGTGTGAGAGATAAATGTATGTTATTTCTCTACCACTCCCATGTAAAACTAGTTACAAATAGTAGAAATAGAAGGGTTGTAGCTTGGGCAGAGAACAAAGCGCTTATATGAATGGAACACTCTGTTATGCTGAATCATTTATGAGTGAATCTTTTTGATAACACTTAATTGGTGTGTGTATCTAATAAATGACCATTTAAGTGTGTTGATAGTGTGTATTGATCTTCCTTTGTTATTATACTAATATAAATGGTTTCCAAGAGAAAAAACGCAGTTACATTCACACTATTTAGCTGACATTTTAATGCAGATGAACTTAAACTGAGCTAAGCAGTTAAAGCCTTTGCTCAAAAGCCAAGCTGGAATTTGAACTTACAATTTACAATTACAATTACATTCCGATTAGTAGTTTAAAGTCTTAAAGTCTAAGTCATCAGTCCCGTAGTACAAGTAATGTGCTAGTAACAATGCAGGTACAAATTTGTTTAAATAGGTAAATAACTGAACTGTTGCAAATTCATTGTTAGACATGTTCCTAAATCCAAGTCTTTATCATTTTTATCACACTTTGTTCAGAGCTCTGTGTTTTGAAACAGAAGACATCACACCACAAGCTGTTCATAGTTAGCATAAAAAACTTGATGGTCCCTTTGATTCTTCATAGCCGTGACCCATGCTATCTTTAAAGTGCAACCCACAACAGAGCAAAACCCCATAAAAAAGCACTCTTCACCTTTTGTTCTGTCCAACTCTGTATAATTCAGCCCTATTCAGGTCTATCAATTAAAAAAAAGTCCTCTCATTTGTCCTGCATCTCACAAAAACGTCAGTCCTGTTCTGCAGAAGATGGACAATAGTACAGGTTACTAAAATCACAGATCACAAAAAAATGCTCATTTTAGGTCAGAAACTTGAATTCGTTCAAGTTTGTTGATCATGATGAGAGTCGCAGCACAGGGCACAAGGCAGGGACAACTATAGATAGAGTGACAGTCTGTTATATGCATACCCACACACCTAGGATTGAACTTGGAACTATCCATTCCAAAACATTAACTGTATTCTACTTGAATAATTCCTTGGTAGAATAATTTGGGTGCTTAAGGTAATTTCTTTACTATGTGACCCACATTGTTCTGAGGTTCAACTACACAAACATGCTGTGTAGTTGAATGTGACATTCGGAATTTGATAGCGCTCTATTAATTACATACAAAAAATTTGAATGTTTTGTTGCTGTACAGTGGGGAAAATAAGTATTGATACAATGCAGATTTAGCAAGTTTCCCGACTTACAAATAATGGAGGTCTGTTTGTCCTGTGAACACACAAAATGTGAGAGACACAATCTGAAAAAAATCAATAAAATCACATTTGTATGACTTTTTGTCTAAAAGAAGTATTTGATACAATAGAAAACAGAACTTAATATTTGGTACAGAAACATTTTTTGTAATTACAGAGGTAAGACATTTCCTGTAGTTCTTCACCGTAGCAGGAATTCTGGACCACTCCTCCGTTCAGATCTTCTGTAGATCTTTCAGATTTCAGGGCCGTTGCTGACCACAAGGCCTCAATACTTAAACCACAAGGAGTAAATGAGGCAACAGTGGTGGCTGTCAATGACTGGACACGTAATGGGCACAGTAATAATGAGTTTGCTATTGCTAAGCTCCTGAAAATGGTTCTGGCAGAGACATGGGTTGTCACCTGTATCTAAATAGTGTTCAGTGAAACTGTGGGAGCTGCTCGTGCTTGTTGGGGAAGCAAATGACCCTTTGTCTTGCATGGTTGTCTGAGCCACCCTCATCGAACCACTGCTAACAATACCTCCTAACAGCTAGGTGAGCCGGGCTAGATGATGGACAATTAGTTGAAACGACCATTCTGCTTCCTCTCACTCCATTGATGCGAAACTCAATAGAGAATAAATTGTGATAGACCAAAATGTTTTTGTGTCAGACCAATTTGGTGTCCCTTTTATTTCACATTTTGATATCATTTTTTGAGATGTAATAGTGGAAAGCACTAGAGACAACTAGTGGGTTTTAGTTAATTTTTTTTCACCCAAAAGCTTTACCTTTGACTATCAAATAAATATCTTTTTTAATTTTAACTTAAGCATATATTGGTGAATTAAAGACACTTTAGCTGACAAATTCTATATGGTACAATATATTAATGGTGTAATTATGTTTTAAGGCATTCTTTAAAATAGCTGTTTTATGTATAATAAAATGTACGCATTTTTGATATTATTATTATTATTATTACTAATCATTTATTGATTCATTTATTTTAATGTAGCCGACAAACCCTCTTGAACCATTTGGAAATGCCTGCATAAAGAACCCCCCAAAAATAAAATGGTGTTTCTTCCATTTCACAGTCATTTTGAAAAATGTGTTTTACAAACACAAACCCCAAATAATAAAATGAAAAATTTATTCATTTTAGTATGTTAGATTTTTAGATAGTTACTTTTGTGTTATTGACTTTCATGTTGCATCAGATTACAAAATTCCAATGTTCCAACTAAAATGTGTTTTTAAACTCATTGATTCTCTTTATAAAATTCTGCTACTGAGGGACTATGGACTTTGATATATAATAAAAGAATGAGAGCATATAGCCTGTAGCCAAAATACCCTCTTATCTGACAAAATGAACTATTATAGAATTGGCAGGTAAATTACTTTCCCAAAATATAATATAATGTTACATGTAATAGCTACAGTTTGGTATGAAATGATGACAGTGGCAATTTTTTGTTAATTTTGATTAAATCTGGGATGAGCTTCTTAAAGTTAATTCCAATTTTTTGTGTTTGTTTGAAAGATATTCTGCACATGTAAGTATATTAAAACCTATAGAATCTTCAATGTACTGGGCATAAATAGCAGGGTATATGGTATGTATAATATCGATCAATGCCCATTTCGTTTCACTGACAAGGTTAATAACATTAATAACAAATTATAGAAGGTAATCAAAATATCTTTTAATGTTGGAAGTTGCAACAATAATCAGCTGATCAAATTAAGAATGGTTTAGCATGTGTATTTTAACTGTCATAAATATAATTTGTCATACTTTGTTGTTTGTTGTTTACATATTTTATATTTAATTTATTGTTAATGTCGAACATGAACATTGATTACCTTTCCATTAACTACACTGCTCACAAAATTTGGGGATATTCCGTTTTGGGGAATCCGCTAATTTTTGTGAGCAGTATATGTGTATACGTAGGAACTACATTATGCCCTGTGTTGAACAGATGCTTTAAACGGATCGAGTTAACCTTATCCTAAGCCTTATATTAAAATTAACCTGACATCTTAACCAAACTGTATTTATGAAGACTGACTGTTTTGAATATGTTTGTTCTATGGCATAGACACAAAAGCTTCCTTAAGTATAACACTAAATCACTAAAAGCCTAAAGTAAAAATCATTCACCTATTCACCTTCTCATTCGCTTGATCCTGAACAGGCTCCTGAGAGAGGTCAATAGGCTGATATACTGTAGATGATATGTTCATATGCTCAAGTATTTTTGGGATAGGATCTAAATTCAGTACAGCTCTTACTGGAATAAAGCCCATATTGACTCTGAATGTAGGAATGCATGAATTAATTGAACAGTAATTTTAGTATCAGCTCCTCACCAAAAGTAAGCTACAATAATTTAAGTTTGACCTTAAGTCACAATGTATGCATGTGACATAATGTAAAGGACAGGATGTGAATTGAGAGAAAGCCTTAGCAGAGTGCCTTCTAATCTGTTACATTTCTCTGAGGGCCCTTGTCCACTGCTTAGAGGGCACAATTAACAACAGGTCCATTGCTGTCCATGATAAGAAGGTATTCCCTCAGTGTGGCTGTCTCATTTTCATATCTTTTAGCACGGCTTCTATTTGGCTTTATCTCTAAAATACAACAGTTCTGAAGTTCAATTGTGAAGCCAATTATCTCACTACATACGCACTACTGTCTCTGTAAAGACACCAAAACTGGTCAGATGGCCAGATCATGCAATGAACACAATATTTTACAATAACAAACTGTAATATATAGCTAGGAAATGGAGTTGCTGGCACAATTATATTTATTCAGAACACGTTCAGCCAGGTGCGCTGTCGTTTAAAGAGCCCAGTTTAACCATGGGAGATTCATTAAAGTTACAGATAACAATAAAGGTAAAAACCTAATCTACTCGGTAAGTCATAGGATTTAGTTTCACTCATGTCTTCTAGTGTTCATTATGTAATCTTGCCATTTGTGCCACCACACTAAGAGATCTTATCACAGTTATTCCTACAATAGTTCAGCAGGAATACAACACTGATAAAACAGTGACCCCTATTGAGACAGGAATGGTTTGGCTGGATTCAGGTAAACATAAATTTCTTTTTGCTAATGCGTTTTTGGCTTCTCTTCTTTTCTCCATATTAACAGAACGTCTCTGTAACCAAACTTCAGACTTTAATTGTTTCTCCTTCTTTGTATTTTATTCATCAGTATTTCATTATATGCTGGACAATAAACATCACCTTCCTCCTGAAATGTACTGATCAACCATAGTTCAGCTTTATAACCTTGGATCTCATGTGGAGACATGGCAACAATATGTCCTTATGGCAATCATTACAAAATGTTTGTGAAACTAGACAAAGAGTTCAAGCTGACCCACAAATTCCCCAAATCTCAATCCTTTAGAGCATATGTGAGATATTCTGGAAAAAGAAGGGATTTAGCACTGTGACGTGAGACTATACAGTAATATGCAGATGGTTTAAGTGTTATGACTAATTGGTGTATTATATATAACCCCAAATCACAAAATGCTGCTACAGATTGGAACGTGAACTAATTGCAGACAGCCTGGACCGCAGATATTTCACGTCTTGTCTGGGCAATTTTTTTTTATTTGTTAATAAACATCCATTCCCGCATTTCAGGCCGCAACACATTTTTTAGGTAGAGACTAGGCCAACTTAGAGTTGGTCATTAAGAAAAAAAAATATATTCAGTAATAATAAAATGCAATTAATTGTGTGATTTCAAAAAGGAGATATCGACAACTGAGTGTAATCATGATTTGATATAAAAGCAACATCCAGGAAAGGTATCTGAGAATCTCCACAAAATGTGTAAAAAAATTGTTTATATATATATAAACAATGTCCTTGAAAGATTGAAGGGGATTTCATATTTTGCAAGTGCATAATATCATTAAACAATTCAAGTAACCTGGGAGAATTCCAGTGCATATAGCATATAGTGTCGGCACAAGCCTAACCTGAAAACCTGTGATCTCTGATCACTGTACTGCATCAAAAGAATGCAGGTAACAAAAAATCCCCTATCATGATGCCTCATTTTTTGGTATTAGATGTCCAAGTACATATGGATGTGATGTTTAGATGTGTACATGTGGCTTGCATTCACTGATTTGAAATGAATAATCTAATGCAACTATTTAAAAAATAACTTATCGTGTGGGCTTCAACTGAATGACTTGAAAGGTCATGAAAAATGTTCAATGTTATTTGGCAAATATGTCCAGTTCATTCAAGCTTCCTTGAATCCTTAACTGGAAACATGTTTTAATTCAAAAAATCAGCCTATTACTAAAGCTACCTACATAAAAAAGCAAAAAGTGTTTTTAATTATTAATCATATTTATTCCCCTGCCTGATATTAAGTGTGCATTACATTTACTTGCCGTCTTTCTGTAACAACATTTGGCACAACAAGAATAGCGTGCAAGTTTCTGACAACTTACAAACCGTGTGACAGTGAACACACATAATGCAGAAAACAGTACAAAGAAAACTCCAGGACTCAAGTAGTATAATAAGCAGTGGATACACTAATCATCCATGGACCAAAGTAAGTTAAAGTGTTTAAATTGGCACAGGCCTGCTGATGCCACTAACTACAACCCGGAACTTCTCCTCGTGCTATTCTGAATCTGGGACCTTCACCAGGCATCAGAATGGAAAGCTTTACAATTAAAGCCTCATGCCAGAGGCAAGGTCAAAAACCAGAGTAGCTCAGTTGGAGGAACACTGGTTCCCAATACTGAGCCTCTGGTCTGATCCCAGCCTCTAACAGGTTAAAGCTTGAATCATTCTAACATTCTGTTGTTTTGACCAGTAGAAGTATTTACCTGGCATTGTAGAGCCCATTGGGTTGGTTCTAATGTAGCATATGTTTTCATCTCTAGTGGTTCCTGATTTCTGTGAATATCTCCAGTCACTGAAGCATCAGTGCATGTTGAGAGAGTCTGAGTGCTTCTCGTGCAAATATCATGTGAACAGACCAGGGGTGCCCCCGTATTAAAGTTATATAACTCAAGCTTTACTAATAAAATGCTCTTGCTCTTACCCCTTTAATATCAGCATTAAATCTTTTCTTTTCTGTGCACTACATACTAAAAAAAATCCATATAACTGTCATGCGACTGTGGTGTTTAAACAATTAGATACCTGAACAGTGGTGGACACCTTTCTAGTGCTAATTTGAAGAAGGAACTTATACCCCTGTCTTTTTGCCTTTCGACCATATAAGATGGTCAGATGGTCTATATAAATTTAATTTATATGGTATGTGGGTGGTTTGCA
Source organism: Parotocinclus haroldoi (assembly GCA_034779995.1). Lineage (NCBI taxonomy): Eukaryota > Metazoa > Chordata > Actinopteri > Siluriformes > Loricariidae > Parotocinclus > Parotocinclus haroldoi. The sequence continues at coordinate 297 of JAUZST010002081.1, read as the reverse complement.
GAATAGCCAGGAACAATCACAACAGCCACAATTGAGCTAGTTACAAAAATACATTTTGACATGGCACAACTCTGAAATGACCCAGAAATTTAGTGGATTAAGGTTGATTATAGCCAGATTGTTTACTTGATTGGCTGTAGGATTTTGTGTGTTACGACAATGACAATAGCACAGTGGTAATTAGATTTCAGCTGAGGTCTAAAAAATTAAAAATAATAAATAAATAAATAATAATAAAAATACATGATGGTAAAAAGGCTCTAGGTATAAGCATAAACAGCTGTTATTCCATTTTTC
>JAUZST010002080.1:0-44410 GCA_034779995.1 Parotocinclus haroldoi | reverse complement strand
GTTCTTACTAAATTCCAGTCAACGTTTGAAGAACTTATCCAGTGTGATCTGACGCCTTCTCTTGACGGACTGCACTTCTAACGCAGCAATGCGACTGCCTTCATTTCACCTCCCGCTGGTTTTTTTTCTTGTCAACACAACTTTTTAGATTTCCTATCCTTTGACAAATGCATAAATTCTCCCGGAGAGCCCAGGAATCCTCCCATATCTCGCCCATTCGCTTAGCATCCGCTCTAGGTGGCGACTTGTGGCTTCTTTTTCTTATTCGCTCTCATGTTCTTAAAACGGAATTTTGGTCCAAATAAGCGAATAACTTTACACGTATAGAATAGGATTTGTTTCGGTACTTTAGGATTGGTCCGAATAAGTAGCTGGTCCTATTAACCGGTGTTCCAATTAATCGGATTCAACTGTATATTTTTCTGAATCCACACCAATGAGCCAACCAACGGCCTTACAGACTTTAATAACGTTATAAAAATATAATTTACTGGGTTAGTGTAAAATGCCTGCTGTGCCACCTCTAAAACACTAGAGGACAGCAGAGGCATACAGATTGTATTGCCATTCTTGATTTTAATTTTACACAATGTGCTGACTCACGATCAGACCAAAATGAGCTCCAGCTGTGCTGCAGTCTATTTAAGCAAATCTCTGTCTAGACCTTTCTATTATTTTTTACACGGTGCCAGATATGTTCCAAGTGATTTTAGTGCCCACTCAGCAGCTCCAGATCCCAATACTGATTGCAAATTATTAGATATTTCAAAGTGAGATCGCACAGTTTTCCGTAGTCTTCTACTCTCACTCTGATGATGCATCAAAAATCCACCACCACTCCTTCCAACTTGGATCCTACTGTACCCGTTTCCACATCACAACTTGGGCAAAAATGGTTGTGTGATTTATTGCTTTTCAGAGTTTCCTTGTTTGATTGTGAGAACTCATGTAGCTCCACCCCCTGTGACAAAATAAATGCAACCTGAGCTTGTTAAAACGAAATTCACTTAGGCAGAGCATCAAAGATGTTTAACTTTAATGTTAAACTTTAACATAATATATATAATATGTATAATTTTTAATGATAAAAAATTGCTTTTCTTTAATAGGGAAAGGAAATGGTGTAGAAATTCACCAAAGCCCTTTACCTATAGCCAAAGAAACAGAAGACATCATAATTCAGTGTAGCCTCGATGACACCAACTTGCCAGTCATGCTCTGGTACCAACAAAAGAGTGAAAGTACAGTGAAAGTACAGCTTTATCACTGATCACTTCTAGCATTTTCACAGGTGATCCAACCTGTGAAGATGGATTTATGGAACGGTTCAAACTGAGCAGAAGGGGTGCACTGGATGGAAATCTGACCATCTCTAATCTCAAAGTCAGACTCTGCTGTTTATTACTGTGCTGTCAGTCACACACTGATGCAGATTCATCGGACCGCCTTATTAAAACCCCAAACACACCAGATCACACACAGCCTTTGCTTCAAAATGCAGCTTAATAATCCAGTTTATCTGATGTGGGTTTGCTGCTGAAGGAAACTGCAACAGATAGTGTTAATGCTGCAAATCAGCCACATAAACCATTTATGTTACTGCAATAAAAACAAACGGTGTGTAAACGCATCAAAGATAACGCTGAAAACACAAGTGAAACAAGTGGAACACAGTAGCCAAAGCTTAAACCTTTCTAGACAACAGTCACTCCAGGACATAGACAATAAAATAACAACACCTTAAAAAAAATAATAATTATTTATATATATATATAGTTTGTGTAGTAAATCAATATCATTTCCTCTTAAACAATCACATTAGCACAGCTAGTTAAGAAAATCAAAAGAGTAGAATAAGGACCAGTTCTACACTTACCACCAGCCTTGCTTATTTCTCACAAAAAAAAAAGTTTCACAACAAAACATGGGCTATGTAATGGGAGATTTTATTTTGAAGTATTTAAGTAATTTTTGTAAGTATATTTTTGGAAGATAACAATATGGAATGTGTTATTAAACTCAGACGGGGCTCCTGTTTAATCAGATTGAACGTCTACTGCCACAGTACGTGCTGTGAACTCCTATAAGCTTTATAAGTTTTTATGACCCATTTGTGGAAGCCCCACCCCTTTGTAAGGCAATGCCAAACTATTATAATGACTGTCAGCCTTTAAGCTGTGCATTAGCATGATGTATAATGTTTGTGCAATCTGTTTGTTCCTAATGCTGTTTCTCGGTAAAGCAATTGAATTTCTACTGGCCATGTTAGCATATTGTCATATTAATAATCTTATATTTAATATTTAATAATCATACTGCTTTTATTTTGTTTTCTTCAACAGGGAGGGTATACTGTGTAACAGTTCGACAGATCTCCTCACTCTTAGCTAAGGAAGCTAAAGAAATAACAATCGAGTGCCACCATGATGACAATAATTTAGATTATATGCTGTGGTACAAACAAAGTGACAGTACAGCTTTATCCCTGATCACTTTTGGCCATTACATGAGTGATGCAAAATATGAAAATGGATTTCAGGACCGATTCAGACTGAGCAGAAAGAGTGCACTGGATGGAAATCTGACCATCTCTGAGCTTCAACAGTCAGATTGTGCAGTTTATTATTGTGCTGCCAGTAACACAGTGATATGCATTTATACATCTGCCTTACCAAAACGTTAAAAACACCAGAGAACAAATGCAGGTTTATAATTCTGTTTTGCTGTCTGATGTGGTTCTATATCAACGTCTGCTGCATCATCTGCAGGGAAATGGCAGTGCAGCAGGTAGAGTAATGTTTGAAAGTTGTGAACTCGCATTAAAATGTGTTCGGTTGCCTTCTATAAAGTGTCCCAGAATGATCAGGGTTGGTTTCCCCTTGCTCCGTGTGCTGCTGGTTAGGCCCCCTGAAATCCAGAATTTGAATAAGAGGTTTGAAAATGAGTGAATTAATGGATCCACAAGCATTTCATACCTCCAACAATCCGACAGTGTGCTGCTAGTAACAGTGCTATATAGATAGAACCACCTTCATACACAAACAAATACCACAGAACAACTTTAGCATCTGATTCAAGCTGCAGTTTAATCATCTTAATTTGGGATTATACACTGTTGACAAACATTTTAAAATGAATAGTTATTTAAAAAAGAAGCATTCGATTTGATTTAAATTGATTAAACAAAATCATCAGAACAGCAAATAAAGTGTTTGAGTGATTGAGTAGTGAGTGACAGGAAGTGATGGGGTAAACAGAAGCATGTCAAACTGTATGCCACACGTTGAGTGTTCAGTAGGGTGTATGGTCACCCAAGACTGCCAAAACACATTGACAGTGATGGAGCATGGACAGGATAAGATTGTCCAGCAGGATCCTTTTAATACTCATTTTGAAATATCCCCCAAGTTTTGTGAGCAGAGTATTACTGTATACTATTTCATATTAAAGAAAATAACAGCAGTATGAATTAGCTATATCAACTAAGTCACTCAAACTGTGTATAGTGTTTATGCTTAATTTGACGGTAGATTTAGATATGACTCATTAAACGCGTTTTGTAGTTCTATATCAAATATCAGAATGTGACTTTACAGGTGTAAGGAAACGACATTCAGTTTCCACTGCTAAGATGATAAAACAGTTGCATATCCAAACCAAACTGAATCACTGTTATCAGTAAGACTGATGACTGAAAAGGAAACAAGAGATTGTATTTTGTATATTTTTACTTTGTTTCTGGTTATTCAACCCAAGCACAGAGTTTGTTGCAGACAACAATCATTGCTAAAATCATTACTATACTATGTTATATGTTGCTATACATATAATTATACTCTATAGCTGCTGAGAAACTGGTTCATGTATTTAAAATTTTAAGTTGTCAAAAATCCTCTGGGTACAAGTGCTAGTTATAACAATAATGTTTAATCACATTAGTTTGGTTTTGTCACCTCTGCTTCAAACTACTTCTGTTAACTTATAAAGCCCTACATTGCTTGGTAACGTTTTACAACACTGCACATCTGAATTATTCACATTATTTAGAGATCATTCTAGTTTGTTCAATTAGAAAAGTCAGAGTGGGGGAAGAGCATGAACCCCATACATGGTCCCCACCTGGTATGGGTCCCTGATACGGTCATACTTAAAATGAAGAATGTGAGCAGATAAAAATGCAAGTATGTAACCTTAAAACAACATGCCATGCACAGTGGAAGACAGTACTAGCGATATATACAAATACATTGCTCACAAAAATTAGGGGATATTTAATTATGGGAGATTTCATTTTAAAGTTCCCCCTAACTTTTGTAAGCAGCATCTATACAAACAAGAAGCAGACAGGTACACAGAGGAACGCAAGGAAGATAGATGGCTGATGCAAAGTAGGGGACATGGACAGCACGCAGCAGGAACAATAGGAAACAGCAAATTAGACTGGAGAAGCTACTGACTGATACCAACAACAAAAGACAATAACTACAGACAAGTAAACACAAGACAAAGGTTAAATGGTAACATGCATAAGAATGAACCACAAAAAAAAGCAAATTACTATTAACATGCAACACAAGCTAAGTGTAAAACATGGAGATAAGAGGGCTAAGACAAAGGCAAATACCCTGCTCACAAAGATTTCATTTTGAAATATTTTCATCTGAAACATCACAACTTTTGGACAACCAAAAAAAAAACTAATTCTAACCAGCTAAAATCAAAGTGCTAACAATACTCCTAAAACGTGACACACAGACTGTGCTACAAACAATGCTAATGTGCTCATATATATACACACAAGACAAGTAGCTGATCTCAACTGACAGTGCCAGTTTAAATACACGGCGCTAATAACAATGGCATGAATGAATCAAGGGCTAAGAGAAACATGCTAGCAGAGAATATGCAACACTTCACAGTGTGACTACAGGCAACATGGAAGCTAATGGTCTACAAGCTAACTTGTAGCAAGGCTAACTAAGAAAAACCTCAAAAAAGGAACACACCGAAAACACCAGACAACCAGAATCGCAAGAAAGAAGAACACACAGATGCAAACCTGGGCCAGGATTTCAGAGAAACAGGGTATGTGCAGGGAATTTCAGAAAAGGGAATGACAGGAAGTGAGGGCATAAATAGGCGGGGCATATGAGGTTGTAATTGACTAGCCCTGCTGTTGGAGCCAAAAAGAGTCAGAGGAGGGCTATGCAGGATGTTAAGGCTAAAAAGCACACGTTTGAAAGGTTCAAATATAGAAAGAGCTGCTGGCTGTAATTGATCTGTGGAAAAGGAAAAGGGTCAGAAAGTTACTAAACACAATGATGTGCACTGGGAGCATCATGGAAGCTACATCATGTTGATACACATTTTCTAGATTATGAATTAAAAAGTCTATGAGTCTACTTTTATGAGTCAAAAGTCTATTTTGAAGGCTGCCAAACTCATTGTTGAGGTTTCTTTGTCGGTTCTTTAGACGATCACTACGTTTCTTGTCGTCCATAGTCCTGGTTTCTCTGAATTTGGCTACAAGGGATGTAACAGTGCTATGTAAAATTCTGGGTGTCGGTCGTTGAAGTCTGTTGCTATGATACAGCAGCTGCGTTCCCTGGACATCAGAATCATCAATTCCATCTTTAGTTACCTGTGATAAACAACTAAACTTTAGAACTTTCTTTATTTACAACATTTGAACCACAAGAAATATTGCAAATCTGATTATGGCAATCGATTTCCGGGCCAATTCTGGTCTTCGGTGATATGCTACATGATAACCTTCCTATTGGAAAAAGCGTGCGCTTGATCTAGTATTGCGGCTTTCAAGATGGTGGCCATGTTCTGGACAAAAAATAGGCCCCTTCACCCGTTACTTGCTGGGGTATTCAGATATGTAATTTTTCATATTGTTTCTGAAGCAAATGGTGTCCTATGACTTTTGAAACACCCTGTATTTATCATTCATATGATAAATATATTTGTATTCATAAAAATAAAAAATACACCCAATCACACACAGCCACTGTGTTATGTTGGTTCAAATAAATACATATTAAAATACGTTTGTCCATCGTCTAAAATTCAAGCCAGTTCCATATTGCTAATGATGAACTTTTTTATTCATCAAACACAAATTATTCTCTTTAAGAAAGGTCTCTCTAAAGATTGCTGATTTGTGAAGCTTGTTTGTTTAAAAATCACAATTTTCTCTTATTTGCAGCTCCTTACCTTCCTAAGCCAACATCTACCAGAGATGCATTTACACGTTCGTCTAATTCATTCCGCTGAAGTGGTTTTAACATTTACCTTTAAATAATCAGTGCTTCATGGAGTGCAGTCACACGCTTATGTTTAATGTTACAATCCTGCCCGTGGTTCTCATCAGAAAAAGGGGGCAGAGTCAATGACAATAAGAAACCTAAGGGACAAACTGTCCACTCTTTTTAGGAAACGCAATAGTGTAGGTGCTTTACTATAGTTAGTGCAAGTGGTTAGTGATGGTAGACAATATTCAATATAAACAAGTATTTACAAGACCACAAAAAATAAAAGTAACCAAAACCAACCAACAAGACAAACAAATACTACACAAACCAAAAAATAGTTTGCTGCTCACAAAATTAGGGGATATTTCAAAATTAAATACCCCATAATGAAATATACCCTAATTTTTTGTGACCTGGGTATTTACAAAGACAGTACCAAAATGTTACCATACAAATATATACAATTATATATTGTGCAAGAACAACAACATAACTGAAGTTACCTTCTGAGCTTAGTGGTGCCAAACAAAAAAAAAACTGAACACATAGCCAACTCGGCTGACTATAATTCAAATCAATTAAATTCAATTTTATTTATATAGCACTTTTTTACAACAGAGCATTGTCTCATAGTAGCTTTACAATCGTATATTATCTTAAAAGGTCATTTTAATATCTTAAATCACCCAGTCCCTAGGGCGACTATACTGCACTACCTTAGCACAAGGACAGTGGGTGGCACACACTTCTTACCTGGAGTGTCTATACAGAGTATTACCTGCTGTCTTCCCAAAAGTAGACTTTATTAAACGTGGCCACACAAATAGGGCAATGGAGTACTGTCTGTTTCAGACCAAAAGGGGGCGATGTCACTAAGGTATCTAAGTCTCTTGTTTGCTAAAACCCCGCCCAACAACTCTAGGCGCAAGACCAGAAACAACCCTAGACAGGGCTGCATTCCATCATAGAGCAAACACACACACACGTATATACACACACAGGCACACTCTAAGGATCACTTTAGAGACATCAGTTAGCCTAACACGCATGCCTGTGGCATGTGCTAGGAAACTAGAGTACCCGGAGTAAACCCATGCAGGCACGGGGAGGTCCCAGGTCACTCTACCCTGGGATTGAACCCGGGACCTTCTTGCTGTGAGGCAGTGGTGCTACCCACCGAACCAATGTGCAGCCCAATTTTTACTTAAGCATGTCATGTTTAGCCTTGCTCATGGTAAAAAAAAGCTGTGTTTCATTTTAGATTTATTTAAGATTTATTTTTAGATACAGCTAAAGGGATCGCTCTAGTAATCCCAAGCCTGTAAGACTTATAGAGTTAGTGATGAAGAGGGCAGGACAGTATTTCAGTATGTGCCATGTGATCACGACTCAGAATTAGATCGGTATCTGTAAGCCAACTCCTCTTTATCCAAGGTGTTACTTGTTTCAATGTGTTAAGGGAGATGCATAAAGAGAAGGCTGTTGTTAGGAAATGCTCTCAATAGATGTGCTTCTGTGGCTGTGTCTGGGCATCTGTATGTGTTTAATTACCTATTTGTATAATTGTTAATTAATTAATAAACTGATTACTTGAAAAATACATAAATCGAAAGATTCTAAATCTGCTAAATTAAATGTCTACTGTTTTTAACACAGATCGAACTTCAGCCCAAGAAGTTATTCAGGAGCCTTCAATTATGACTGTTCTCGCAGGGACTAACACGACTTTGCACTGCTCTGTAGCAGCCAAATACAGCATGAGCAGCTACACCATGCAGTGGTATGGGCAGGTTCATGATGGTGCCCCTATAAAATTCCTCATGATGGAGTATGAACCTGCCACAAAGAAAATTAGTGTTTCTTTAGAGGAAAACAAGTTCAGTTTGCACATTTCATACCTGACGCTCCAGGATAGTGCCACCTATTACTGCATTGCCCGTCACAGTGACACAACTGATGGGATCAGTCGTACAAAAAGCCAGATATGCTGAAAATCAGTCCCAGCAGAGCTGATTGCTATCATTTAGCTCATAATGGGAAACTGAACTGGAATCATTGTGATCCATACCAGACACAGTGGGTCTGTTAAAAAAATGTAAGTCCCCTGTATGACAATATTAATATATATCAATATTGAATATTGAATATTTATTTGCAGTTATACCTCAAATAAATTTTAATAAATAGAACCTCAACTGCAAAACATACTTTAAGGCTATGCAGCATGTCTAATAACAAGACTATTAAAAAATATACTTCTCAAAATGAAACATCTACTCAGCACAGGGCTGTGAGACACAAACAAATCAAAAGCTTTTATATTTCAAATGTATTTATTTACTACAAACTAGGAAACAAATATAACCTTAAATAGAACTACAAGAAAATCTAGTGTCGTACATGTTCTCTGTGTGGTTAGTGTTAACAAAGTTTGACGGGATGCAGTTACAGTGGATTAAAGATCATTTGCTGTCCTCTGCAGGGCAAACAGAGGAAATAAATTACATTTTACAGTGTATTTTACAAGAACACAGGGGTAAACGGGGAGGATATGGAGATGGATATGGATCAAGGAGGACAAAGGGTAGTACATTTTAAAAAAGAAAAAAAAAACTCAGTGTGTCTTACATTTAGTTAGAATTTTACTTAATTATAGATAGTATGAACCTGAGTTATTTAATGTTTTGTCTGGTCTATTTCATTTAATTTTTTTTAGAAACAACCTCCATATCAGGGCTGAAAAGGACTGGACAATTTAGGGCTAGTAATGAGGGAAAATTATTACATAAGGATAAATAATAATTATTATATAAATAATTTACAAGAGACAACAATTCACTTAGTGCCTGTTTGGGTAATATAGGAGGAAACGAGACTGCCTGGGTTCTAGCATAAACTTGGAAAGAACATACCAAACCACACTGTTAAGAACGAGGATCAAACTTTGTTCCATGGAGTTGTACATCACCAGCAACCTAACATCCCTGCCCCTCCTCCTGTGGGCTGTGGATGCCATGACAGCAAAATTTACCTGCTGAAGACACAAGCACCCTGTTATGTTTACTGAACGAAATAATGCCAAAAGACTCAATCCTATTCTTTATTGTATACTATTTATATTATATAAGTTATATTCTATTATATTATAAATTATATAAATTATTACACTATTTTAATATATTATGCATAATATTGCATTTGCTTCTATATTGGATTACTTGCATTTTAATTATTATATTTTCTTTATTAAATTTTTATTTATCTTAATTTCTGTGTATTTAAGCTAGTATTATAAATGTATTATTTAGGTAATTTAGTTTAATTCTTACATATATCCTTTAGGCTGTCCAAAGAGTTTGGATCACTTGGTCCTGCCAAGGTAACATTCTTATAGGGACTTTTTCCTTGCCACTCTTGTCATAGGCTTCCTCAGTTGAAGCTATGAGATTAGTTAGTGAAGAGTAGATAGTAAAGCAGCTTTGTTATATCAAATATATATTTTAATTAGTGCTATATAATTCAGTTTGACTTCATTTGAATTACTACTGCTTTAAATTGTGTTCCTTTGCATCACCAGAGTAAGAGGTATTTTATAATAGCAAAATCAATTTAGATGTGGTCCATAAAATATGGCTTTCAATTTGCGTTTATTGTACATATGTAATTGTTTGTTGAGATTTTAGTTATACTATCCTACCACAACCATATAACTAACCCATTAGCCCTTTCAGATCAGCAATTAAGTGCATATGTAGTGTGCATCTCCTGTGTCTCCATCTCCTGGTACAGTTCCAATGGATGCTCATCGCTCGTCATTTCGATAACAGATAGAGGAGGATGTGGGTGTTTATTACGTCAGAGTGATTTTTTTTTATTTATGCACCTGTCTGATTTCTTGGTACTCACTGAAATAGCAACATGCAGTTCAGACGCCATCACCCACCAATGCACCTGACAAATTTATCCATGTCTGTAAATGTACGATGAGAAATAAAGATAAAGTCATGTGGGAGGGGTGAGCATCAGAAAGCAAGATTTTGTTTTTGTATAATGTTTTAGTACTGTGGGGACAGGGGGCCACGGTGATACATTCCCATAGAGCCGCCGTACAAAAACCTCCGACCATTTACCATTACTGATTTCAAGGAAATGAACAGGAATACAGACTTTATATCAGATATATTTCCTTTTTTGCACTCAGAACATCATTTTCTATACACGTTTGTCCTTTTATATCACATTTTGGTGAATTTGTACATTTTTTCACATTATTGAGATGGACACTGATGCACTCAGTTCTTGTTCAGGTTCAGGTTTTTGCAATGATCAGATTCGGAATCAAATTCTTGTTGGGTTTACGACTTGTTGGAATACGATTTTTCTTTTGCATTTTCACGATGGAATACTTTGAGCACTTGTGGACTATTCTGAAGCACTGTTTAGCAATGTGACAATCGCGATCGAGCTTATTTTGGAAATGGAACAAGACTGACCGTTTTGGGTAAGTCCACCAAATGGTAGCTTCTTCGTCCAGTTTTGTGTTTATAAATTGCTAACTGTAATGCATTTACCACTAAGGAGAGTTTTCTCTTGAAGATCACAAGTATTGTGTAGTATAGGATAATGTGTACGAGATGTAATAAGATATTAGATATTAGAGAAATCTAGGAAATTTGTTTACACAAGTGTACTGTGCCAACGCTTATCAAGCTTACTTCGGACCTGGAACCAAACTGACTGTTTTAGGTAAGAAGGATCCAGTTTTTAAAATGTCTATAATGTTAAACAGCTGGTTGTTCATAGAAAGGAAATTAAGGCGGAAGACATAAACTGTGTTTTTAACTTATTTTGTTCTTATATATAATCATGGTTAAAAAGTGCCTCTAAATGAATCTAAACTCTAAAAATAGCAAGCCCATGCATTTAGAACCAGACAGATCTCGAATACTTGCTCACATAATCATACCGTGACCTCCGGATTGCAAGCCTACTTTGGAGATGGAACAAAATTAACAGTTTTAGGTAAGCCTAACCGTTTCATTTTAACAAGAAAGTTACATTTTGTGACTATAAGTTAACAATTTGACAACAGTTTGTGCATCTGAAAGACAATTTTTACATAAATGTTAGGACTCAATGTAAAGGCATGTGAAACAGTGTCAGAGGGATCTGAGAAATTTGGTAACACTGTTATACTGTGACCTTTGGAACTCAAGCTTACTTTGGAAATGGAACTAAACTAACAGTTTTAGGTAAGACAGTTTTGCTCTTTAACACATGTTAAATCCGATGACACCATTAGGCCTAATTGCCAGAGGGTCAGGTCTAAGGCTGTAATTGATGTTTCTAAAATGTAGTTCATATATTGTATATAAACTTTAAAACTCATGGTAAATGCATGGGAAATGTATCATTAGCGAGATGCGAGAAATTGGCTCACAAAGCCATACTGTGATCTTGGATCTCAGGCTTTCTTTGGGCATGGAACAAAACTAACAGTATTAGGTAAGGCAATTTTCATCTTAAACATATCACCAATGTTAACATTTAATGAAACGCTTATTGATTTGAGACAAGTTCAGGTCCAAGGCTACATTTTGCTGTTTCATTGCGCCACCGTAGCTCTCAGGAGATCTTACGTTACCAATTGAATGAACCCCAAAAACGTGGTGTGTAAAAAAATGAAAGAAGTTACAAGTTCGAATATATTGAGAACAACATCCAGGGCAAGTATATGACAGAACTGGTCAGGTTTCCTCAGTAAATAGATCTGGAAATGTGTTCATGCAATCATACTGTGACAGCGGATATCAAGCGTACTTTGGAGCTGGAACAAAACTGACAGTCTTGGGTAAGAGAGTTTGATGTAATTAGATTTATTTAATCTGGTTTATTTCAGGAATTTTGCAGTAAAAATCTTTAAGGAAATGATTAGAGATCATTTTAAGTGGTCCTGTTCTGAGCACACATTAGCATATAAAATGCTACGTTGGTTATCCGTAAAATCAATCCGATTTTCCCTAAACATAAATCCTGAAAGTCAGTGAGTTCACTTGAGATCGATTTGAGAAATTTGCATGCATAGTCATACTGTGACAGCGGTTATGGATCACAAGCTTACTTTGGAGCTGGAACAAAAGTGACAGTTTTAGGTAAGAGTTGCTTTATCCTAACACTGGAAACAATTATTTAAGAGTAAAAGTCTAGTATATTTTGATCTGCCTGTATGGTATTATAGGAAAATTTATTTGAGCATAGAGATACTTTTTGCCATCATAATCAAATGCTGTGTTAATTATGAAGCCTATTTCGGTGGCGGCACAAAACTGACCGTTCTTGGTAAGTATTGCTTATATAACTTTAATATTTCCGTCGTGTATAAAAAACTATCTATAACCTATACAACATGATGTGATCTTGGTGAATTAGGAATAGAAATTGAGAAGCAGGCTAAAAAATACCAAAAGTAAAAGACCAAAAGTCATTTTCACCACAAGCCTTTACATTGTGCCTACAACAATCCAGCACACTTTGGTGATGGAACAAAACTAACTGTTCTTGGTAAGAAATCCAGCTTTTCTCTAGATTTGCTCTAAATGAATAAAGACGTATTGGCGTTTCAGCTCATACATGGCAGATGGCATGCTAGATAGGATAAGAATTGAAAAAAAGCAGTGGGTAATTTTCTAAGTTTAAGGCATAGCTTTGAAACTCTGTGCTCATATTCACAAGCATATTTTGGAGCTGGCACCAAACTCACCGTTTTAGGTAAGAACAATTACCTCCAAATTCAATTCTACCATAAAGTTGTTCATGTCAATCAAAGTTAATTTACTCTTTCTCTCAACCTGGTCTGTCTTGTAATCTGTAGAAACACCAAATATTGCATAAAAGTTTTACTAATGTAGAATTTTTAGTTCTATACCAACACTATAGTCTTACTCAGGCTCAGGAATCTGTGTGTTATTGGAGGTTTTTCAGTAGCGTAATGTCAGTGTGACAACTACGAACCTGCATACTTTGGCAGTGGAACAAAACTTACAGTAAGAGGTGAGTTTAAGTGAATTTTTCAACTGCATGTCAGTAGCAAGAATTTGATTATATTCAGGGTAAAAAGGGAAATTATTATTTGGAGAATAATGAAATGTGACTGCAACTGAGAAATTGCAATCCACTTCTGAGTAGCCTTAAGGAATAAACAGATGTACCATAGATGTGCCCAAAATAATGATTTGTAATAGAAGGTAAACAGTCTAGATGGCTAGGTAAGTAGGAACTTGTGCACTGTGCCTATGGAACAGCTCAGGCTTACTTCGGTGAAGGGACCAAGCTAACAATTCTGGGTAAGAAATCTAATATAAGTGCATGTAATTGTTTAATTTACTTGATATAAACATGTACTTTAAGTACACAAGGCATTAGTTATTTGGGAGGTTTGATGCTTCTTAAAATAAAATTTGCAGTGCAATGCTTCTTTTATTTAATTTAAAATTTAATGTAACAGCCATCTTCTCCATAAGCTCTTTGATTCTAAACAAGCTAGCTATACCATTCTATCATTTTTAAACCCAAATACGAAAGTAGTCAGGATTTTCATAAAGCTTTTAACAACCTGCAGTAGAGTTAAACGTTACAAAATATTGCTTATACTGCATGGTGACAAACATACAAGGCATCATTTTGTGTATAAGAACAAAATACTGCTGGTAGTTATACATCTTAAAATATGAGCAACTTAAACCAGATTACTTAGTTCATATAATTCAAGCGTTTTCCTCGTTAAGGATTGACATTGTGCCTATGGAAACTATCCAGCATTCTTTGGCGCCGGCACAAAACTATCCATTCTTGGTAAGAAATAAGTCACTCTAGAAATAATCTGACAAAGATTTGCCATTTTGCTTGAACACGTCTTGTTTTGAGGCTCAGGTAGTGAATTATTAAGGATTAGATTTATGGTATGGCCTTGAGACTCTGTGCTCAGTTTCACAAGCCTATTTTGGAGCTGGCACAAAACTTACTGTTTTAGGTAAGTACAGTTTTCATCCTGTGTTTTGTAATAATGGTACAGTTGCTTAGGGATATGACTTTTTATGCTATTTATGCAAACTGTCACAAAAATCTGTACATTCTTCAAAGATGTTCTATATCATTTCACTCAACAGGCTATTTATCTCATGTCTCATGTTTAATTCATAATATGAAGCTTCTCCTAGAGTACAGTACACCTGTCTGGTAGTTTAGATAGTAGCTTAGTATCAGTGTGACTAACAACAGGCCTGCATATTTTGGAAGTGGAACCAAACTCACAGTAAAAGGTGAGAAATCCTTATTAATTTTGTAATGCCACTCTGATACTGAGCAGTTGACTTTACTTCCAAAGGGTACTGCATCTAAATAAAGCAAGGTTGAACAGATCTTACTTTGCATACTGAACAAAATTGATATTTAATTAATATAATGCATGTAATTATTAATAAGGCATTAGGTAAGCGGTTGCTACATGCACATCATGGCAAAGGAGTGACAGAGAATTTATTAGCGAGCTTGTAAGCTGTGCCTCTGGTGCAAATCGAGCTTACTTTGGTGGAGGAACAAAGTTAACCGTTCTTGGTAAGAAATGTCATGTTAATAGATAACGGAAATTATTTGCTTATAATGACTATTTTTGTGCTCTCTCATACGTCATGTATTGGTGAAACAATAGACACAATTACAAACTTACATTTTTAATTATTATTCATATTTGATTCTATGGTAGCTATTGATGTTATTGAATAACTCAGAATTAGTTTTGTACATATGGTAGCTGTAATTCAGATTCATTATTTGGTGTATTAGCTCTGCGGCGTCAGTAGATATTATGCACATTTACAGTAAGATCAACTAAAATGCAGACAAACCATGGCTAAGGAATTTATTAGTGAGCTTGTAAGCTGTGCCTCTGGAGGAAGTTATCCAGCTTACTTTGGTGGAGGAACAAAGTTAACAGTTCTTGGTAAGAAATGTCCTACCGTTCGTTATGTTAAGCATTTTGTTTGTTGGTCTGTAATATATTATGTAACTGTTGGATATCCTCGCAATTTCCATTTACATGGACTGTTATAATGCATTATAGATAGGTTCATAGTTCAAGCTTAAATGTTTTAGGGCTCCTATTAAGAGTTAACTATTAAGAGTCTCTTAGGACTGGGAAATTGACATACAATTTGACATAGATAAACAATGGTAAATGGACAAAATCGACAGGGAATTTATTAGTGAGCTAGGAAACTGTGCCTCTTGGGGAAACCCAGCTTTCTTTGGTGGAGGAACCAAGTTAACAGTTCGTGGTAAGAAACTTGTTATTAGTTGTTATTATTGTAGCTGTGGTGTGGATTGCTGGTCAGTAATGCATTGTGTAACTGTTGGACAGCTATGCCATTTGCAATAGCATGGACTGATGTAATGGATCATGGCCTGTTAGAAGATAGACTTGATTAATATTGGACAATGACTGGTGCACAAAAACCTAAGATCCAGAAACGCAAACACTATGGCCCAGGATAGCTAGGGATTGTTTTTATTATTGCTCTTGTAAGCTGTGCCTCTAGAACAGATCCAGCTTATTTTGGTGGAGGAACAAAGTTGACAGTACTTGGTAAGAAATGTCCTTATAATTCTTACTTTGCTTCAGTGGTCAGTATAGCATTGTGGATTATCATGCCTTTTCCAAGCACATGGACTGCTGTAATGCAAAGAGTTCTACTTTCTTACTAGTGTTATTAGGATTTTATAACATGTGGAGTAGTTATAAGTCAGAATCTGCATTTAAAAGGCTTTATTTTGAGGTGAAATTGTACAGGAAAAGAATCCATAACTAATATGTATATGCTTCCTTTAAAGAGTTGATATGCTTGAACAGGTGGTTAAGCACATCATTGCCAAAGATCTAAAACTTTAGGTATAGACACATAAGCATAATTGACAGGAATTTACTTAGTGAGCATGTAAGCTGTGCCACTGGAGGATATCCAGCTTACTTTGGCGGAGGGACCAAGTTAACTGTTATTGGTAAGAAATGGCACATTTGCAGGCAATAACAAAAGTATTGGCGTTTGATGGCCATTAATGTATTGTGTAATTGTTGGACAGTCACATGTTTTCCAATTACAATATTGTAATATGATATGGTAAATTTTTATATTTAATGATTAATAATGAAAGTGTATTTTGGCATAATATAAAAATGTTAATAGACATGGAGACAATAGTATGCACATAAATCTATTAGTGAGCTTTGATGCCGTGCCTTTGATGGAACTCCAGCTTACTTCGGGGGAGGAACAAAGTTAACAGTTCTTGGTAAGGAATATCAAGTTATTACTTAATAACATCAGAAGTATTATAATTATAGGAAAACCATGTTATTTCCATACATGGGCTGTTGTAATGCAATATGGTAAATCTTAGTTTAGATTTCATTATTGTATCTGGAGCTCATTTAAATAGTTAAATGAATAAGGGCATAAACATTATACACAACATAGACATATATAGAATATAGCAGATGAAAAAAGATAAGGAAACTCAGACATGGCAGATGGCTGACAGAGAATTTATTAGTGAGCTGCTTTGCTGTGCTAATACTGGAAATCCAGCTTACTTCGGTGGAGGAACAAAGTTAACTGTTCTTGGTAAGAAATGTCACTTATCAGTCTATAGCATCATAAGTATTGCACTTTGGTTGTCAGAAATTTATAGTGTTATAGTAGGAAACCCATACCAGGACTGATATAATGCAATATTGTATCATTTGTTTCATAATTCAGAATGTATTTGATCCACACTTAAATAGTTCATAAAAATGCTATAGATATGATGTGCAAAGTTAATCTAACAAAAAAATGGAAGAGAATTTATTAGTGAGCTTTGATGCCGTGCCTCTGCTGGAAATCCAGCTTACTTCGGTGGAGGAACAAAGTTAACAGTTCTTGGTAAGGAACATCAAGTTATTACTTAATAACATCAGAAGTATTAGAATTATAGGAAAGCCATGTTATTTCCATACATGGGCTGATGTAATGCAATATGGTAACTCTTAGTTTAGATTTCATTATTGTATTTGGAGCTCATTTAAATAGTTAATGAACAAGGGCATAAACATTATACACAACATAGACATATATAGAATATAGCAGATGAACACAGATAAGGAAACTCAGACGTGGCAGAGAATTTATTAGAGAGCTGCTTTGCTGTGCTAATACTGGAAGGCCAGCTTACTTCGGTGGAGGAACAAAGTTAACTGTCCTTGGTAAGAAAGTTTATAAGTCAATAGCATCATAAGTATTGCACTTTGGTGGTCAGAAATGTGTGGTTAAATAGAAGGAAACCAGTGTCATAGCCATACATGGACTGTTGCAATCCAATAATTGTAATATACTTGGGACTTATAGAGTCACAGTTAGAGTATATAGCTAAAATAACCAATAAACAAATGCCTATACATTATAGCCAAACTATACATATCTATACAATATGTTAAATGCATAAAGACAATGAAACAGACATGGCAGATGATGGACAGATCATTTAATAGTGAGCTACAGTGCTGTGCCACTAATGCAAATCCAGCTTACTTCGTCGGAGGAACAAAAATAACTGTTCTTGGTAAGAAATGTGACTTTATTACTCAATAGCATCATAAATGTGGTGGTCAGTAATGTATTGTGTAATAGGTGGAAAGCCATGTCATTTACAATTTCATGGACTGTGGGCATGCAAAGTGATGAATGTTAATTTAGAATTTAGAATCAGAATTTTAGTTTACTCTATATAAAATTGTATAATAATGTTCCTCATCTAAGTAGTTAAGAAACAAGGTAATATACTGTGCCCAAAATAGACACATATACAATATATCAGATGAAAAAAGATCATGAAGCACAGACATGGCAGATGCCTGGCTGAGAATTTATTAGTGAGCTGCTTTGCTGTGCCAATAACCTAAATCCAGCTTACTTTGGTGGAGGAACAAAGTTAACTGTTTTGGGTAAGAAATGTCACTTTATTAGTCAAATGTATAAAATGTATTGTGCTTTGATGGTCAGTGAGCATTATGTAATTGTTGGATAGCCTTGTCATTTATAGTTACATGGGCTGTTGTAGTGCAATATGGTTTATTTTGAATTGGGAGTACACATAATAGAATTCGATTTTTTAATGATAGATGCATAGAATAATGGATCTCAAAACACATAGACCGTGGCAGATGGCTAGGGTATTATATTAGTGAGCTTGTAAGCTGTGCCTCTGGAACATATCCAGCTTATTTTGGTGGAGGAACAAAGTTAACAGTTCTTGGTAAGAAGCATCCACTTAAGTTCTTGGGATCTGTGTTTTCTGTAATGTGGTTTTTATTGTAATTGTGACTCTAGAGTTAAGAGTAGTATCATTTTATTTAAATATTCAGTACATAAAGACTTGTCTCAACCCTCACTGTCCTCTTGGGTAGTTACTTATTTATCCTTAAAACCAATTGGGTCTAGGTAGTACGTTACTCTACACAGAGACACATCAATTACTGCAAATAAGAGATAGATGATTTTATTAGTGAACTAGTGAGCTGTGCCACTGGAACTTCTCCAGCTTACTTTGGTGGAGGGACCAAGTTAACAATTCTTGGTAAGAATTATTCCTATCATGAGCAGTTTGCTCAGTTGATCATATAGTTTATAAAAAGGAATGATAAATGTGTTTAATGTGCGTGTTTTGTATGTAATGATCTGTTCTGGGTGAACATTATTCATTATACATTATACGTTTAATTGAGAATTTAGATGCCAGTATACTCTTATCAGATCTTCAGGGTATGTCAGGTTTTCTTCATAGCTTAGTATCAGTGTGAACCAATACAACCCTGCATATTTTGGAAGAGGCACAAAACTCACAGTGAGAGGTAAGATTTGTGTTATTCTTGCAAAATTATAGATCAAAACTCAAGTTAAGCTTACCCAGTGCGGCCAA
The DNA here is from genome assembly GCA_034779995.1 of Parotocinclus haroldoi. NCBI lineage: Eukaryota > Metazoa > Chordata > Actinopteri > Siluriformes > Loricariidae > Parotocinclus > Parotocinclus haroldoi. The sequence goes on along the minus strand of JAUZST010002080.1, from coordinate 25,142 downwards.
AATGAGATTTAAACATGTCGTTGAATTTGACTATGTGAAGAGTCTTGGGTAAGAGTCAATATTATAGCTTAATTTCTATTACAGTTTGTATATCTTACGCCTGGGCTTATTTTTGTCTAGCACTTTGTATGGCAATTAATCATTTACCATTGAAGACTCCAGTTGACCCCAAGAGCAACAAAGTGCATCCTAATGACATTTGGATGATAGAATAACTATAAGTTCCTGCATTTAAAGTTATGTTTAAAGCAGTCCGAATCTTTGCACTCATCTTTGCTTTAAAGGTAAATCAAATCAAGGTTAGTTTAAGTAAGGCGTGCTGTTTGATTATTACTGCTGGGCACCGTGAACACCCAGCCAGCATACTTTGGCCCAGGGACAAAACTCACTGTATTAGGTAAGTTTAAGCTTTTCAGTTATAGTCAGGCATTACAGCAAGGTTTGTACACTGTCATATTGATTCTGCAAAATGATAGCTCATTTTTAGACATGTTGACTCCAGTATAAAGTAACATATGTCACAGAAAAGCCATACATTATGTAAAAGTACATTAAAATGCATTTAAGTGCTCAGAATTAGATCTGGTTTATAAGAAAGGTCATTTATGTATTATATAGCATTTCTTCAGGTTTAAATACATTACTTGATGAGCTGCTAAGCGTTTTTAGTTTGGATAAACATTTACGAGATTATAATTGTTCTTTGGCACATTGCTTGTGGTTTCCTGTTAAGGAAACAGATGAGTTCAACATGCAACTGTAAAATCTGATTACAGTCGTGTGAAAAAGTCACTATAGCATTTTTTGAGTTTTGTATGTACTTTGATAATAGAAAAATAAGAATGCTTGATATAATGTTGTTTAAGTAGGATATGAACAGTGTGTTATAAGGAAAACACATTGCTTATTTGTCTTATTCGTCTAAATTGTGTGCATGTATGTGGTGAATACAACAGTTGACAATGTTAGCAGCTTAATGTTTAGTGTTCTGTTATCCTCACCTTAAATATTATATATAAATAATAAAATAGGTCATAAATTAAAATTCCTTAGAAATTCTCTTCTATTGGGTTTACTGGGACAACAAAATTCATGTAGGATGATTACACAATATTCCGATTGTGGTATCTAGCTGAGCAGACTCCAAACATAAGTGCCTAATGCACTTGTTTTCATCCAGCATCAATAAAATTAGAACTATATTCAGGTCCTGAAGGAAATTAGCATTGCAAAAACAAACAGTAATAAGTTAAAACCTGCTTAAAATGAAAGCCAGTGTTGTGTTTTTACATTGCATCGTTGTTAATGAATTGCACTTGTCTGATGGAATTTTTTTAGATTCAATTTTTAGATAGAAAAGTTTTTTTTTAAGTGGCAGAGAGATGTCCTTCTTCTTTTGTTTTTTCCTGATGAACTTTCAATCTAAATACATCTGAGTTTATGGGAACACGATCACTAATGTCTTTGTTGGGTTAAACTGAATTCAGTTCAATATTAATTCCCATGAGTTATGTTTGCTGTAACTGAGCTAGAGCAGTTGATCAAGGAGAATAGTCTAACAAACATTCTAAATGCATCCTGTAGCATTCATGCTAATGCTAGATCTGCTTATAGCTTATAACTTATAAGTCTGAGTGTTATAAGTTTTAGGAAAATATTTAAACTGCTGTTTTATGTAGCATATGAGCATTGCATGTGATTTGTACTGTAACTATAACCTTGCTGCCATTGGACAGTGTAATATTACCATTTTGATTCAGTAACATTGTTTGGCATCGCACAAGTCAAAAGATCTAATAACACATATTTGCTTAACTGACATGTAGATACATTAATGTAAAGTAACAGAAATATTAATGCATGACATTCTACAATGTAATTCCTCAGAAGATACATATGTCATCGCATTCTGAAAATTATTACATTTATATTATATATATCATATATTATATATTTATTATATTTACATTCACTGGATTTATCAGACTCACTTTTCCAGATTGACATACAACTGATACAGTTTCACACAATGCAGTTCAAGCAATTATTGCTTAATTCAAGGGCTCAGGGCCCAAAATTGGCGGCTTAGCAGTGGTGGTTGTTAATCTACTGATCAGCAGTGATAACAACTCAATAAAACAAAAAATAACTTGTATCCCTGCAAAATGCATAGGATAGAAAAGCCATATTAGAACTGTGTTTATAAGACTGATTTATTAGGATATAGGATTGATGTTAAGCCTTTGAGTTTAGTTAGGAATGTGGTACATTTGTATAATTAAAGTTTACTTGATTTACAGTTGGCACCAGTAAAGTATCCATATGTACCTTTATATCTGAATGAACACTATGGCTATTTATAAGAGCTCTTTTAAATCCGATTGTGTCAGTTTATACAGTAAAAAGACAGTAATAACCCATTTCATAAAATAAAGAAGCTCAATAGTTAAATAATTAAACTACAAATAAAGTATTATTATTGCCTCTGAACAAAAGGATGTTTGATTCTTAATACATTTTATGTTATAAATAACTATAAGTATATAATTAATATACTGTAAAAAGGAGGAAAATATTAGGTAAAGAAGTTGTGTGCTGAAAACAGTGTATAAATGCGAGATTGTAATGTAACTGTGTCAATACCATAATAAGGCAAATATTTATAGAAAGCACAAATAAATTATATTAATTAATTAATATTTATGCTGCAGCAAATGTGATGCTTACAGAATAACCTAAGTGAAGTAAACAGCTACTAAGCAGAACCAACACTGAGGGAAACAATACCTCATGGTCCTTGCTATATGCTATATGTGTACATGACTCTCAATTTTTTTACAGAATCAAATTACACAGTTAATATGATACTCCATTGTAAATAGCTGTTAGAAATAATAATAATAATAATGATAATAATAATAATAATAGTAAAGAGAGTTAATAATCAAAGTGCTTGTGTAAGTACCATTGGAACTTGAACCCAGGTTTCCATGGTGGTGGACTAGACATCTGCCACAGTGTGACCCAAATATCAACCCAAAATAATAACAGCAACAAAAATATAAAGCAATAAAAATAGGAAGAATACAAATAATAATACTAATAACTAATAATATGTTCTGTTTCTTTAACATCACATCAGCTATAATAGTCATAAAAGGAAGGTGCATTGTCAATATTCAGATACATTCATTCTGGGCCAAATTAGAGCCACCAGCTAAGCTAATGCTAATGTCTTTCAAATGTGGGGTGAGTACTTGGAATAAACCCAAATTTATACTGGGAAGACATGCAAACTCACACGCAGGCAAAGTCCAAGGTTGTTATTGAACCAGCAATCTCTGGAGCTTTGTGGCGACCACACTAACCCTGTACTTCAATAATAATAATAATAACAACAACAATAATGCATGTATTCATTGTGAATATTATTATCCAAAAATAGATAGAACATCTGAACTACTAAACAATGCAAAGTAGTACAGTACTGAATAACAAATGGTCCAAATAAAGCCATTTAAATATTAACCTTTGACATTTAAGCCAAGAAATTCAATAATACAGGGCTAAAAGTACAAAACATCATCAACCACAAGCCTGCGCTACACAAACTGTGATAAAGTACAACCAGTAGTGGCATCTATAGAGAAAGGGTTTACACCTTTATTATTTGTAACTCATAATCTTGCTAGAAAAAAGTGAATATGATGTACAGTAACACAATGACAGGGGCCTAAAATGAAGAATTAAATATGACAGCTGTTTTTATTTACTTTTGTTTCAGAGAAGGATCTGAAAGTAACCAAACCAACTGTCGAGATTCTAAACGTTTCCAAAGCTGAAAGCTGTAAAAAGAAAGTTACCTTGGTGTGTTTGGCTACACGGTTCTATCCTGACCATGTCTCTGTAACCTGGTACATGGATAGAGAACCTAAGCCTAATGTCGCAACTGACAATGCTGCCACCCGAGGTGATGATAGGTTCTACAGCATAAGCAGCAGACTGAAGATTCCTAACAATATCTGGACTCAAGGCAAAACATTCACCTGTAACGTCACATTCTTTGATGGGGACAACTACATACATATCCTTAAAGACATAACAGGACCTATAGACAGTAAGTCTAAAATCTTTGGGACGTATTATTATTATTATTATTATTATTATTATTATTATTATTATCATCAATATACTCTCGGTTTCTCTCTGCAGGTAGCACAGAGGCAGCTGGTAAGATCATAAAGCACCACAGTTTGACATTCATCTCTGTTTAAATGCATGCCATGTTTTTAATTCTGTAATCTCTTTCTCTTTTTTCCTGACTGTAGCCAGATATGTCAAATCAGGAAAAACAACTATGCTGGCTTATGGCATGATCATTATCAAGAGCGTTGTGTATGGCTTCTTCGTCCTTGTGGTCATAAAGCGACAGGTGAATAGCAGTGTTCTCTAATTTTCTGTTTGTGAGCCATGTTCAGAATGTAATGTATGTGAATTTGTTAAAGAGTTAAAGAGGGGATGTAGTGACAACAACAACAATAACAGCTATAATAGTAATAATATTTAGATTATTAGATGATAATAATAAGAGTTACAGGGAACCAGGTCCTACCCAGCAGCAAAGATTGCAAGCGGGAACCAAACCTACACAGCTTGTCAATCAATCATAGGGCACATGGACTTGCAAAGTAATAAATATTGGAGTACTCAAGTACAAAAATGAGTTCCACCCCTCACATGTTTGTCTACAGCTGGTATAACATTGTAAATTTGCTGTGCCATCTATGTCTAAACCGCTGGCAACAGACCTAAACCCTATTGAGCAACTGTGGGCATTCTCAAACGTAAGGTGGAGGAGCGCAAGGTCTCTAACATCCTGCAACTCTGTGATGTTATCATGGGGGAGTGGAAGAGGATTCCAGTGGAAACCTCTAATGAACTCCATGCTCAGGAGAGTTAAAGCGGTGCTGAAAAATAACAATGGACACAAAAAATATAGACACTTTGGGCACAATGTGGCCATTTTCACTTAGGGGTGTACTCACTTTTGTTGCCAGTGTTTTATAAATTAATGGTTGTGTGTTGCTAAGTTATTTTGAGGACACAGCAAATTTAAACTTTTATGTAAGCTGTAGACTGACTACATGACAAAGTTTCGTAACGAAACTAATTAAAGTAATGAAAAGATGTGAGGGGTGTACTCGCTTTTTGTGAGATACTGTATATTGTACCATATTGAAGGTTCACACATCTAGTAATAATACAGTCAGAATTAATATCATGGATATATACTGTTTGAAAATGATTCTCCACCGGCAAAACTTTCCTAAAGTTTGAACAGTTCGATTTTTTTAATCTTATTTTGATACTGTAACTGAAGAAAACACACATGGACACAGGGAGAACATGTAAATTACACATAGAAGGGACCGAGGTCACCCTACTTGGGGATTACACCCAGGACCTGACAGTGCTACTCAGGGAGTTTTTCCTTTCCACTGTCGCACTGGGCTTGCTCAACTTGGGATTGGCCTTTTAGATAATGTGTTACTGTAAAGCTGCTTTGAGACAATGCTACGTTTTAAAAAAAGTGCTATATAAATAAAATTGAATTGAATGGTACAGCCCCTGATATCATAGAGTATATATTATATTAAACACATTAGTTCATGATACAATCTCATGATGGATTTATCTGAATATATCCCCATCGTAAACCAGTATCTGTACAATACTCCAGATAATTAGAACTCCAGTATCTACTACATAACTTCATTAATTTATACAATGCCTTATACAGTGTGGATTATCTGAGAAAAGGATTGAACCAATTGTTTCTTATGAAAAATTTGATCAGTACTCATGGTTTTTGGTTCTCGACACGCCTGGAATGAATCAACAACGAGCACCGAAGTATTAATGTAATTATAATTAATGTTCACTGCATGAATTTACATTGCTGATATCCAATGTGTTGTGCTATTTCTGTTGCACAGAATTTCCGAGGGAAGTGAAGCCGATGAGACGGGTGCTGTCCTGATCAATGACAAAGGAGATCACATGATCAAGGATGTGGATCTGTTACAGTTCATCTGTTAATGAATTTTCTATGCTTATTTTAGAATATTTTACAGAAGCTTTAATAAGATTTATTTGTATCTAGTGTTAACCGTAAAAACATAATTGATAATATCAAATTATTTGATTGTCTCTGATGAAACAATAGCTGTTTATTATTAAAGCTGCTTATGACTGTTTGCATTGCTTAAGCTTGCCAATAATTCCCACTTATTGTGATTTCAACATCGCAATAAAAGATAAAGTTGTGTGTGTGCTTATAGCATGGGAGTTAAGGTTGTCTTCAATATTACACTGCTCACAAAATTAGGAGATACTTCAAAATGAAAGATCCCCTAATGAGCAGTATATATGATTTGCAGCCACAATTTCTCTTAAATATGCACAGCTATGTTAACGTTTCATTGACTGCTAAATTTTTTTTACTTATTTCTCACACTGTAAATAAAACACAGTCATCGTATTTCCTCGTTTCCGTTTAACATAATTTCAACGTTTCCGTGTTCGAGTTTAATATTGTTTCGTTCGTTCGTTGTTGGACAGTGCAATGCCTCGGCTGTACAAACTGTTGTTAGTTTGAGGCAACAAAGTCTTACACCCACAAGCCAGTGGCCAAAGGCTATCCAAGCAGCCTAGCTCTGCTGGCCTTCGAAAGGACACTGGTCAAGTCCCTGGAAAAGACATGGTACAACAGGGTCACAGACCATTTTCTTGAAAAGGAATGGAGGGAAGAATTTAGGACCAGGAGCCGCCACTGATGATTTGCATGTATGAATTGGCGATATCATGGTGATATCATGAAAGTCTGTCATTTCTAATGGAGATATTAGAACAAGAATAATATATTAGTTTTACGCTCATTCTTCTGAAGAGGCCTCTCTAAGTTCTAGTTGTTTTATGGGAAACTCTCTCATTCCCAGTCTTAAGTAAACGGGGCCCCAAACGCTGATAGACATCAATGGCTTTAAGTTTCAGTTAATGTACGACCCTGAGTCAGTGTGTAGCTTCTCTGACTTGACTTTTGGCCGAGGGACAAGGCTTACAGTCTTAGGTGAGTTTGTTTTTAATAATTTAACAAAATGATGGTTGCGTTGCAAATTGCTGGGTTTTATTCCTGATTATCCGAACAGTTAATAGTGCAGACAGTTTAATCATCATGATCCACTTTACACAGGCTACAATGACAAGATACAAATGAAACAATTACAAATACAAGAAACAAATAAACAAACCATGGTTTATACACTGCTCACAAAACTTAGGGGGTTATTTTATAATGGGATATTTCATTTTGTCTCTATAATGTTATATACATATATGGTGCTAATAAGGATTGTGAGATGGGAGACAAGAGATTTCCAAAAATGTTTTTGGTATGACTTAAATCATTGTGTACTAGTTACGCCAAATTAGAATTTGGACAAGGGACCAAACTAACTGTTCTGGGTAAGTGAACTTATAAGTTATAATTGCAATATTACAATTACACCTTAGAAATAAACCAAGCTTAAGCTGGAGATTTGTTCAAAGAAGGATGAAAATGAATATGTCGGATTTTGGCATACATAAATTCCGTAAATAAATTTAATCCGTTAGTTTAAAGATTCATTTATATCTGATGTTCACCATAACGTTACTTATAGTTATTGATTACATTTGCCACAGTTTACAATCAATCAAAATTTGGATGTACAGCTTTATGTAAAAGTTCTCCCCTTGTCAAATGGTATAAAGCACCTCCACATGGAAAATACACGTTACAGCATGGACCATTAAGAAAACGATTTAAAAGCATTAATGAAAAAAAAATGCCCCAAAATTCTGTACATACCACAATTTAGGTTTAATATTTTCCCAATGCTCTTAAATGTATTCATTTTTAAATAATATAAGTTGATTCCTTACACTAGAATACGTATAAAGTATATGATCAGTATAAATAAAGTAATACTGCTGCTCAGCTTGGTTTAACCAGTAACCATATTGAAAAACTTTATCACTTTAAACATTCCAGATTAATCAGCAAAGCTATTTAGTCTTCAGATCTTCTATGAAGATCATCTGGAAAGCTTAACTTCTTTTCATTAAACAAAAAAAAGTTCAAGGGTGCCAAACTTGCATAAGGCTGTATAAATAACAATATGAATAGGCTGAAATCTCTAAGGTTATTGGTAACTTTATTATTATCCGAAATCATGTGTGCATTTTTTATTTTACTTATGCTGCTTGGAATACAAATTGGTATTACTGTTAATAATTATTAACTAAAGTGTAACCATATAACAGTTATAATGAGATTAGACCAAATCAAGTCATACATTTAAGAAGCAAATTCTTGAAATTGTTTGAAATCTCATAAATAATGTGATCTCCAGCTACTGAGATGATGAGTCAGTTTGAGCTTTTTAAGCGTTACTCGTTTTGTACTTACGGCAGCATAATAGTTTTTATATATAGTAAATAAGGAATTTTATTTTCTGTACTCTGATATTGTGTAAATACAGAAGAAGATTGGGAAAAGAGAAATGTAAAATTTAAAACAGCTGTGAACCGAAATTCATTTAACCTCCTCATAGAAGTTTTCTATATAACTAGGTAAAATATCTCACAGACATCGTTCACTAGAGTGGGAATAGATTTCCAAAAAGACTAAAAAATAGCCCATATAGCTTAAATATAACCTAACATTTTTTTCTAGCAAATTTATTATGGAGTATTGAAACTTAGCTAAAATAATAACAGCAAAAACAATCAATTAATATAATAAAATCATAGCAGGAGCAATGTTACTTGTATTCCAGGTAAGATCTTGATAATTCAGGATCACACATAGAGTGCCACATGCAGACAGACAGACAGACAGACAGACACACACACACATACACACACACACACACACAAACATGCACGCAGACACACACACATACACTCACACACACTGGAAGTGGAATTGACCCGAGGTTCTCTGAGCTGTGAGGTGCCAGCATTAACTGTGCTGCTCTGCAATCATACATTTATCTGTTAAATAGTTTTTGATAAATCAATTGTAATTAGTTTTATGGGTTTTTTTTTTTTCAAAGTACGAAACGATCAGGGAATGTTGTTCAATGTGGTTCTTCTAAATTATATTTTAAAAAAACCATAACCGAATATGAATTATAGCAGTTTCTTATGAATAAATAAAATCTAAATCTTTTAACCTAACACACTTCCACTGTTCTTGTCTCCTAAGACCCCAAAATAAACATCACCAGTCCGACCGTTGAACTACTGCCACCTTCGCCCAAACAGCTGTGCAAAAAAACCCCCAAAGATGATACTGTGACCTTACTGTGTGTGGTCACTGAATTTTATCCTGACCATGTTAACATTACCTGGCAAGTCAACAGGAAAGGAAGGATGCATGGTGTTGCGACGGACCCCAGGGCTGATAAAGATCCAGATACAAATAAGTACAGGATGACCAGCAGACTAAATGTTCAGCAAACTGAGTGGACCGACATCAAGAACAATTTCACCTGTATTGTTCACTTCTATGATGGAGAGAAATATAGAATCCATCAAGACACCATTAAATACAAACCAGGTACAGCATGCTGTAACTAACCTTCTACAAATCTAGAACCTTAGAACTCTGAATATAGTTTTTTTCTTGATTTGTAAAGGCAAACAATTTGTCAACAGCAAATGGTAGAATCAGGGTAGAATCTTGTCTATTATCTGAAACGTACAGGCTAATGGTGTGTTGCTGCACATACAGAGTATTTGAACTTCAGCTGTGTAAAGTTATTTTTTTTACAAATACATTATAAGGGAGAAAATAAAATATTTATACCTTTTTAGACAGGATCTTTGGAGCTCAGAGTTACCGGTTCTTAGTCATCTCTCTTACCAAAGCCCTTCTCTCCTGATTGATTAGTTTGGTGGGGCGGCCAGTTCTAGGAAGCAGTCCTGGCTGTCCCAAACTTTTTTTGAGATCTGTGCCTCCTCATAATCCTGTCTCTACAGGCACTTACTTCCTCCACATGGTTTGGTAATAATAATCATCATTACCAATAAATGCATGAAATAACGGAAATATGAAGACATGCAATAAGTGAAAATAAACATATGGCACTGTTATAATATGCATATACAATAATAAAATACATTAATCATATAAAATAGTAATAATATAATATATTTTACAAAATATGCCTATGGTTGCAGCCCTCCTTCTTTTGTGTTTTATGGCATGTTACATAAAATATTGGTGCATTATTGCCAAAAACTGAGCTGGATTACATGCATTGAGTGTTTCGTTTAGGGTACCAATGTTTGAAGTCAGAATTTTGGCTCAAAATGGTTTTGATGTCCAACTGTTTAAGTGCAAAGGCATTTGAATTCAGAGGTTGTGCTATAATTAATAGTTTGTACTAAACAATCAATAGTTTGTACTTTATTAATGAAACCTTTCTTACTTGTTTCTTTTCAGCTTCATTACCAGGTAAGATTGAACTTTCCTACATTACTGTGTAAAATAATCAAACTCATTACCAAATAAAGCTCTGCACTCTGTGGTGCAGTGGTCTAATATGCTAGCCTCCATCTGGCCAGATCAGGTGTCACATGTAGACATGACTGGCCATGCCTGAGGGAGGAGAGGCTGGTCAGGAAATTATTTTCTGAAGCTGCAAAGGGGCTCCTGCACATTTCTACGATGGCCTGGCGCCCCACACGGGCCATGCATAAACACGTGCAGTGTGTTTTGCAGGGGCCACTTGATCTCTGATCAGGAAAAAGTTGTTCATGATAAATCAGGATTTTCAGAAAAGCTGATTTTTGTCCATTTCTGCTTTTAGTACGGCTGTTGAACACGTTCCAATTGAGCTACCTTCTGTTTCTGTGCAAGAGTCTGTTGTATTCTGTGTTTGTCACTGCAGTGGTGTGGAAATGCAAGGTAAAAACAGTCACAATCACAATATTTAAGTAGAAATAACTGGGGAATTGGTAGATTAATGATGTAGAATACAAAAACAATGGAATTTCTTTCCATGTTTTTTGCAGATTAAAAAAGAGAAGGAACTGCTGGAGGATGACTGAGGCATTAGTCTCCGCCCACCATTGTTCAGCCAACCTGTTACTCAGTAAATGTTATTACAACAAATCAAAATCAGTGATGTAGATCAGTGATCAGTGATGTTTGCGTTGCAATTAATGTAAAATTGTTTTGCTAGTTTTTCCTAAGCATAAAACATATATTGCAAGTAAAACATTTTGCTATTAAATGTTAAATATTTTGAGGGCTTGTTTGTGTGTTCAGATCAACATTCTCACTCATTTAACCTAGTGCATATCCTTTTATGTTCATTATTTTATTACGTAAATGAAAATGGATACAAAACAGATAGAGGTTTAGATAAATACACAAAGAATTGGGATTACTCCAATAAAGCTTTATGAAACATAACTCATCTTTGCACATTTATTTAACAACAATAATTCAATTCTGTCTATTTCTGACCACTTGAGAGGCACATCAACAGAGCAAAATGACATAAACACAAACTACCCAGTGAGTAAAATACAAGTATAAAAGTCACACAGTATAAATGCCAATTAAAATGGAAAGGTTATAAGCTTAGGAAAGAAATTTAAAAAAATTAAGCATGATCAATATCCAAAAACAATGATACGTCTTAAAGTAATCAGTAGTCGTTAGTGATCTGATTCCGTAAGGTACATGCATGTTTTAATCTTGAACACATGACAGGTAATTTATTAATTTGACTTATTAGAGCGCCTTTTTATAATACATGGACTGGTCATGTCACTGATATACTGTGGATCAGGACCATGTAAGATTTTTAATTTAATTCTATATCTGACAGAGAGCCATGCCTGTTGTGATACTGTCTCATTTTCTTGTACTGATAAAACATCTAGCATTTTGGACAAGCTGCAGTCGGGATAGTGAAGACAAAATGAGACCCATATAAAAGGGAATAACAATAATCTAGATGTGCTGCTATAAAAATTAACACGCCTATGTAAAGTTCCACGGCATTTCATCTCCTTTGAACAAACCTTTCACCGAACCTTGCAGTGGAAAGATTTGAAATTGAGTGGGTGCTTAAAGCTGACATTTGTTTTCCACTGTCGCTAGGAGATTATTGATGTTCTGGTCAATGCTATGTTTATGACATGGTGACTAAAGGAAAGTAAGCTCACATGTAAAACAGATCTCAGAATGTCGGCCATGCCAGACATCAACTCATAGCTGTTTTACCCAGTAAACCAGTAAACATGACTCATTGTCTGGATACTGTCTGTAAAATTCAGGACCAGGTTCTAAATGGCTTTGATGGATTTGCTTTACCAATCGTTCATGATGTCATTCAGGCTGTGATACATAATTTACTGTAAAAATAGCTAAATCTACTCCGTGATGCTAAACTTATGGGACAACCAATTTATTTGCATGCGCTACTGTGCAAATGGCCACCATTAGATTTGTTGTTTTAGCAATGACATCATGATCAAATATATCATAGTGTCGACCCAAACTTCCAACATTGAAGATTGGTCACTCCATAATACTTTTTTTTTCGCTCACTGTCATTCTAGTCTCAGTGAACTTTTGCATTTCTAGGAATTTCACCCTGTTTCCCTTCCAAAAGGCCATTACTAACCAACCTTATACAGAATGTAGAAGGGTCGACTTCTGATGAAGCTCAATTGCTCAGTATTGGTCTGTGTGGCCTATGGTAGCTGTTTCAAACTGCATACAATTTACCTGTCTTTTCTGACTGAGAAAAAAATCCTATAGGGTCAGTATTCTAAATGTTCATTTCTAAAACAATAACATATATCTATTTTAATGGTGGACTAAGACTTTTGAACGGTACTGCACATAAAAAGAAGACATGTTACTACACATAATAGCTTTAAGTGCTTATAGTATTTAATTATTACTAAATGCAAAGCCAGATTGTAGCATGAAACGTGTCACAGGGGGGCTAAAGACAGGATGTGGTATCTGCTTGCTGAGCCCGCTGTGAAGATGTAAAGTTAGACAGAGGAGAGGATGTGGTTCGAGCAGTCTCAGAACAAACCTTTTTTTCTGTGCTTCCACTCACCGCAGAGCTGCTTCATTCTCACACCTGCAAGCTCGCACTGCTCTCAGCCTTCGGGCATGAGAAAGCCTGCAGCGCCCAAACTGGTGCAGGGCATATTCTTTTGTGAAATGAGTTTACATGACGGTTTGCGCCGCATCCTGTTTGCATGGTGCATCATACATCTGTCAACACTAGAGATGTTCAGCCTACTTCAGGAAAAACAGTGATGTTTTTGAGCTGCATTTTAGGTATACTGTAACTGATGGTAAATCATCTGTTGCCATGCAAGGGAGAGAGACCACAGTATGACCACCAACTGTTATAGTGGACCATTCTTACCACAGTAATAAAGTAGTGGAATGATGTATGATGAGATTTTAAAATCACATAAAAAACATGGACGAACTAAAGGAAAATAAGTGAACATGTAAGGGTTATGGTCCTGATGTAATAGGCTCAGCTAACAGCATGCTGCACAACCCTACCTTTTTATAGGGCTGGACACAGAAGTAAAGGGTCAACACAAGTGTTTTATATAAATAATGCAAACAATATACTGCTCACTAAAATAAGGGGATATTTTCAAATTAAATTAATTGTCCCATAATGAAATATCCCCTATTTTTTGGGATCAGTGTACGTACACACACACAAAATAAACTAAGGGGAACAGAAAGAGAGAGAGAGATCCGTGGCAGATGAGGAGAACTGGCTGGTCCAGAAGGTGCGGGTCTGGCCCATGACTGGACACGTCAGATTACAGGCCGGTGAGAACCACGATGGGACCCAGGGACTTTAGGTGTGGGTGAGGTCAGATAGAGAAGGCATATGATGGAACAGGACTGTTGTGGGCTAGTGGTTAAGGTACCAGAAGGTCCAATTCTTCTTCTGCAAAGCTGCTACTGTTTGGTCCTTGAGCCCTTAACGCACAATTGCTTGGATTGTAAGACTGGATCAACTGTACATCCCTCAGGATAAACAGGGATTCAGGCTCTGTGACTGTTTTACCCTTAAAAAAGTCCCTTGACCCTCAGCATTCAGTTATGGGATATTTCATTGAAGTATCCCCTAATTTTTGTAAGCATTATATTATAACATTTATTTTTTCAGGAAAATGAATCAACAGTACATAATGTGAGTGGTAGAAGTATATGAACATGTACATTTCTATTGAGATACCATTATACATCAACAACTGATACAGATACAGCAACAACTGCAACTAAACAGCTGTCTGTGTAAGTTCTAAGTCATCCAGGTCATCATATACTTGAGTGTAAAGTTGAAAGCAACTCAACACTTAAGTCAACTAAACAGCTGATAATTGTTGATTAGTCCTGCACATCATTTAGTTCCTTCTTCTGTAGAGTACAGCTTTAACTCCGGGATGCTGGTGAGATTCCTTTGAGTCCATTCACAATATTTCTGATGGACTAAGTTTAGGATTTTGACTCTGGTAATTTCAAAACATTAACTTTTTATTAACATAATGTTAAGGAACCATCCTTTGTTAGATTGAGTTGTATGCTTTTGGTCATTGTCTTGCTGCATGACCCTTGTTCTTCTCTTATTTAGCAGAGATGTCCTGGCATTTTCCTTTAGATATGTGATGATAAATGCAGCCAGGAAGCAGTGTTTTTGTTCAGAGTTAAAGACGACATTGTTATTCAGCGGTTTGCTGATGGTGATTAATGGACATTCACATTAGCCAATGTCAGGGAGGCCTGTAGTTCCTTAGAAGTTAGCCTGTGATCCTTTGAGACCTCCTGAACTATTGCATGCTTATTTGACTGATCCTTGTTGATCAACCAAGTACAGTCAAAGTCAAATTCATGAAGGGGTATTATATAGGGGGTCTAAAAACTCTGATTGATATAGGGCCATTTACTTTGTCCATAAGAGAAGAATCTCATAAAACACATAAAATGATAATTAATGTGTAATCTTTCACTTACAGGCACATAGGGGCTGCAAAACATATTCAATGGTATGACATGCACTTTAAGCACATTTTAATGGAGGATTTGAACAAGCATTCTCCAACACTGTGGGACTGGGACTGTGGTGGCCTAGTGGTTAAGGTACTGAGTTCATATCCCACCTCTGCCACAGTTGGGTCCCTGAGCAAGACCCTTAACCCACAATTGCTTGGATTGTAGGACTATATTATTTGTAAGTGGCATCTGTTAAATGACATAAACGTAAATGTAAATGTACACCATGAGCAAGTATGTTTTGGAGAAATGGTTTTTCAGTCCTCCAGTACATTTTCATATGTACTGAAGCTGCCCTGATGGCTTGTGGTGGCTTTAAACCTTTCCAAAATGATTTATGTCACTTGCTTGTAGGTATACACGATAAACAGGCATCTGGCTCTATGCCGATGTTCTCTTATGTTCTCTGTGTATGGAAAATATCTAATGCAAGCACAAACTTAACTGTTTACCTGTTAAAATTACCAATAGGGATGAATCTCTCAGCTATATGGGGTGTCTGCTATACGTCACAACTGGCAGCAGATCGGCTGAATGATTAGAACTCTGGTATGGTTTTTGTACAGCTCTGTGATTAGACTGATGTGCTGTGGAGTGTGGCTGCACAGTACCACACTGCAGAATCATTCTCACCCACTCCATCAGACTCCAGATCAATGTGAAGCTTTCCAGGTCTATTAGATTTAAACCGGCCCTCAATGGCTGGGTTCACTGAGCCAGCATTTATAGAGTAGAATACCTGTGTGAATCCATCTGCTGGAGTCCAGCGGTACCAATAGAGGTACGGGTCATCTGTACCAGTTATAGTGCAGGAGACCTTCAGTGGTAAGCCAGGAGAGAGAACCAGGCTCACTAGTTGCTGATGTACCTGTATACCTGTAATGAGAAACATACTGTAGATTAGATCCGATTTACTACTGAGTTATCTGTACTGTTGAGTTGATTCCATTATCTTACAGGAAATCAAGAGCAGTTGTACTATCAGAACACAAAGAACTGCATAACAGTGTTTCATGCTGAGCAGTTATGATATGGGGGTTGAGTGCACTGCTCACTCGTCCTAATCAGTCATGATGCATACTACTAAATACTACTGAAGCAGTCACGTGACCATGGAGAGCAACGAACATCCCGTACCGACAAAGCTAGTAATGAACAGCACCAAAAATTGTTACTTTTTAAAAGTACCAAATATAAGTATTTCTGGTAAATATTTGCAATTTCAATGAGGATCTGCACACACACACACACACACACACACATGCACGCACGCACGCACACACGCACACACGCACACACGCACACACGCACACAACATTACTTACTTTATCTTATTCACAAATGCAGCGGATTCTCCTCACTGTACGGGTAACTGTTAATATCACAAAAGTAACTGCTTTAACCCGGACTAATCCCATTTAAAGATCTTCTGTTGGTGTGGCGTCACGGTGACGTCTCGTTTCATAAATGTGTGCGGAAAACGGTCACTGTATCTGCATTAGTATTAGCATGCTAACCGTTAGCTTTGCAGCGTACACATTACTGCCTGTACAAAAATGTAAATGTAAATCACTTTATTTATAATGCGTATATAAAGAGTAAATTCGTATCTTCTTTCTCCTACTGATTTGTTACTCCTATTACATTTTTTATTAACTAGCTTCTGGCGGTGGTACGCAAGCGTGACGTCACACGCTTCCTTTAGGTAATATGGCGACGCGCAGTGAGAGCGAGGAGAATAAAAACATCTCAGTTAGTACTGTTAGTACGGTTAGTAATGTTAGTATTGTTAGTACGAGTTTCCAGAGGAAAGGCCGGAGGAAGCTGTTGCAGATCCCCGGTACTAAAGCCTCAGTTCATAGTGGGAACCTGCTCACTTCTACTGGAGTAATATCCCTCAATACAGTGCTGGGTAAAGTTATTCCTATTATCCAGATTAGTGTTCATGTTAATGTGATCATAAAGTTATTATAAGTTAGAATAGACTGTTATCTTATTTCATACTCTTAATTCAAAACATTTTACTTACTGTGTTTTTGCTACAGGAGGAGGTTTAACAGTGGGAAGCCTGCTGCTTATAGGTATGTACACATACAGCAGAGAGAGACAGAGAACACTGGATGTGGGACTGGAGAGAGACTAGTGGGGTTGTTAATTATGCTGTGAGGATCTGTTAGAAGATTTATGTATTTCTGTGCTTCGTCTGCTGAACATCTGGATAGTTCTGTTTTTAAAATCTATGGACTCTTGTGGAGACACTTCAGAAGATCAGTAGCTTCTACAAATTCAGCAAAATGCTGTCCACTCACAAACTCTTATAGCAATATCGTAACATTAAACAAAAACATTTTATGCTGGCCTTATCATTTTTGCTGATTTTACCCAAATGAAAGGTGCTTATTCCAAATATGTCAATTTTTATTTCTAACAAAGAATAATAAAGAAAGTAATCATGCCACGAAGCACACACCAAGCCTCCTTTTCTATGTGTTTAATGGTACTGAGGAATTCTTTGTCTTTGTTTAGAAGCAGAGCTTTCAACCTCTCATGGTAAAGAGCAGGACATTTGGTATTGAGGTACTTAAAACACTCGCCATCTTAATCCAAAGCCCTAACAAACTGTTTCACTAGTCCTGGTTTTATATACAATGGGGGAGCAAAACTTTCTGAAGAGTAACGGGTGGTTCGTTATTACAATTAAAATTTACACAACTATTGGTCTGTCGATTAGACAGTATACTTTTTATTTGTAGGAAAAAATATATTATGTGCTATTGCTACCTCAGAACTTCTTATTACTCTTGATATTCGACTTCATATTCAGAATAAGCACCTTTCATCTGTGTAGAGTAAGCAAAAATAATTAGGTCAGCAGAAAACTTTTCAGATGTAGACCAGTGTAATCAATCATCACAAATAAACAGCCTTTAAGCACTAATCAATAAAAATCACGATAAACACCCAGATTTTTCTTTCTTCCAATGATTAATCTAACCCTAATAATTGTGCTTTGTGTGTGTGTGCGTTACAGGGGAGGATGAGTGTGATTGCTACTCACAAGTGCTTCTCAAGTACTTCCTAGCTGAAGGTGTGATGAATGAACATGAAATCTTCCTAGCTTCAGCTCGAGATCATCCTGATGACATAATGCGGGTGGGGGTACCTGCTATTTTGGTCTCTTTGTAAGGGAACCCAACAGGGGCCGCTGTGTGTGTGTGTGTCTGTATAACTACTATAGTAAAGTTCTGTGTGTAGATGTTTATTCTCTGTACTGCAGGATCTTCCTTCTCCAATTCGTAATGAAGATCTAGTGTGTAAATCATCATCCTCATCAAATCCAGATCAGACAGATGCCATGAAGATTGCTTGGCGCTACCAGAACCTTCCCAAAGTTCAGGTACAGAGAGACGGACAGATTTCAGCCTGCACACTCTGCTGTTGGTCTTAATGAGCGACGACTGATTCTTTACAGGCGACGCTCTCCTCTTCCTCTCAGTTTGGACATTACTACGACCTTTCTGCACACATGGAACCAGAACTTCTGCAGAAATCGAAGATTCACACCTTTTACCTGCCTGACAATCAACCAGCACCTACAGACTGCAGGTACACACAGTATTGTGTGTGTGTGTGTGTCTGTCTCCTGTCTCACACTCTCACTCTCTGCTCTCTGTCTCAGTGCAGCGCTCGGCCCATATGGGTCCTTACTGCAGTCCATACACACCGTCATCAGGCGGAACGGCTTCGATGGATTAAATCCGGAGGTCAGAACTGAACTCACTCACTCATTTTCACTGGGACACTTTAAAGACGATGCTTGATCTTCGAGTTGAAGAGACGAAGTGACTGATATGCATATTTTTATTTACATTTATTTTTAAATTCTGTATATCTATATTTATCTGTTAATACAAACTATTAGGCTACATAAATAAAAAGATAAACTACAGGATTGGTTGGATACAGGGGGCGGAGTTTAGAATGCCAATCACATTATTAATCTCACTTTTAGGTGAAGGTTCGTAACGTGCTCCGTGTCGGACTGCACTCTCTGGGATCAGCGCTTTGGGGTGATGATGTGTGTTTTAACTCCAACCATACACATGGCCGTGCCCTCTTAACCTTTCTCTATGCACTCCGTGCCCTCCTACGCTCGTCGCTGTCAGTTGCCATGGTAACCATACCTGCTCACCTCTTCCAGGTAAGATATTTCTGTGTGTTTGTGTCCTAAATCAGTTGAATGAGAAATGTGTGTGTGTGTGTGCGCGCGCGTGTGCGTATGTGGTGTGTATTTTAGATTCGTAGCTTTACGTTCAAGTTTATTCACTAAAGTTAGTAAATATACATAATTACATTTTGTTGAACGTAAGAATGATCTAAAATAAATAACAATGAAGCCAGAATATTTATGGATATTTAAACCTTAACTTGTGTGTGTGTGTGTGTGTGTGTGTGTGTGTGTATAGAGTGAGTATGTTAGAGGGAGAATCATCAGGCTGTGTGATTCAGCTGTCAGTCTGCACACTTTTACTCACTCAGAGAGAAAAAACAACCCAATGTGTAAAGATCATCATGGTAAGAAACACCCACCGGTGTTGGACCTATTTATCCAGCACTTCCCACAGATTGGATCAGATTGAAATCCGGGGAATTTGGAGGCCAGAGCAACACATTGATCAGATTATTCCTGAAGGTCTTTTGCATTGTGGAAGCGGGCATTATTCTGCTCAAACTGCCAATAGACAATAGGACTATCCTGAAATGATGCACTGTTTACTGAAGTAAACAGTTACAGAGCAGTAGCTTGGGGGTTTAGGCTATTTAGTGGGAGGAGCCTCTGATTCAGTTTTCTGACCAGAAGTTAATTAAGTTAAAAGTTAAAGTTAATTGTGGTAGTCTGATCTCATGAAAGTGTGTGTATGTGTGTATGTGTGTGTGTATGGCAGGTCTCCTACGGGTTCTTCAGGTTCCTCACCTGAACTGTTTGACGTGTGAAGTTCCTGACACGAAGGATCTGGCCTTCAGACTGAAGAGGAAACAATTCACAATCGAGGTGTAAAGCAACCCCATCTCGATTAGTATAACCCTGCCTCTTTACCACACCCTATTATAACCCCAACCTTCTTGTAGCCTCGCCTCTGCTTAATGCTCTCTACTACCTTTTCGTAACACAATTATAAGTCAGTGAACCAGTAACAGTGTGATGTACAGAATAGAATCCTCATTATCCTGTTTCTTTGTCTTTCTAGCGCATGTTTTTACCCCCGGATCAGTCCGAGTCAGTGAGTCGGAGCGGTAAACTTCCTCTCACTTCAACCTGTAGCTCTCATCCAGACATGCACATCGACTTCTAAACACTCTACCATCTACTGGAGATACATGGCAACGCCCCTCTATCCCCTGTGAAGAGATTAAAGTAAAATAAAGAATGTTGTTAGTCAGTACAGAAGTGTGGTGTTTTATTTCTCAAGGCATCAATTAATTTTGGATTTTTTGGGTGGTGCAGTGGTCAAATTTACTTAACGCCTGGTGTTCAGTATTTTCAAAAATATTACGTTATGGGGTATTATAATTCAAAGTATCCCCTAATAAAATAAAGTATTCAGTATGTTTACTTAAGTACTACTACATTTATTACAATTAACATCTAAGCCACCCAGAGAGGTCGGGTCCCTCTTTGAGTCTTGGTCCTCCCAAGGTTTCTTCCTTATAACATTTAGGGAGTTTTTCCAATCCACTGTCCAGCATAGTAATTATAAGATAATATAATATTATAAAGCTGCTTTGAGAAAATGCTCCAATATAAACAAAATAGAAATAAACACGACTGCACTTTATACGTATATAATATATTGCTCACAAAAATAAGGGGATACCCCTTAATAAAATATCCCATAATAAGATATCCCCTTATTTGTCTGAGCAGTCTATTAAATCTCAAATTAAATCGTTTTCACTGCACAGATTTATACCGATATCATTAAACACACCTCGAGACTCGAATCTGCGGAGAGTTTTCGTCAGTGTTATTCCCTCCACCCTGCAACGTGGCGACACACACACACACGCACACACACCAATAGCAGAGTGTGTAAACGGCTTTAGTTCGGTTTCACTGCGCGCGCGAAAGACACGGATAGCGGCGGAAGAAGATTCCAGATTTACTGAGATCCGATCAAAGCTTCCGTTTTCACGTGCGCTTTCTGAGAGGTATTAATGTCCTGGCGATCAAAGAGATTCGGCCGCGCGCTGCTGTGACTTTGTAACTTTACTCGAATGCTTTGATCTCGCGAATCAGTTAAATTAAAGTAGATTTAGACCAGCAGTGTAGCAACACAGCTGCTATTATTAGGCAGTGTGCGTGTGTCTCAGTGTGTGTGTGTTATTGAGTGTAAGCATGCAGGCGTTGTGTTTGGTGAGTAGTGTGTGTGTGTTGCTGTGTGTGGTGGACCTGAAGCCCACCTTGAGGAAGGACCGGGTTCATCATGAAATGGATTTAAGCCGAGTTCTGCATGATGATCAGCACCAGGATCAGAAGAGTGTACAGTTCGACCATGAAGCCTTTCTGGGCAAAGACGTGGCAAAAGCTTTCGACCAGCTCAGCCCTGAGGAGAGCAGAGACCGACTCAGGTAACCGCATTCTCATCTCACTCACTCACTGCCACGTCTGATGTCACACTCCGAATGGGAGTTTGCTGTGTGTTGGGAGCGAGGGATGAGTTTGGGTTGTTTTTTTTTTTTTTTAATGAGGTTTTTAAGCACTTTGGGTTTGTGAAGGGTGCTGTATAAATGTTGTTCAGGCCAGACTGCAGCTGCTCAAATTCTCTCTCATTTGTATGTTTGTTTAATGTCTCTTACTTATTTAATGTCCTTTGTTTACCATCAGAGAATAAGGTTACCAGGTAGACACACACTATTTAGAGATACATATTTACCTAATTCATGGTTTTGTAATGTGGGACCAGAGTAAACCGACACAGACACCAGGAGAACATTAATAATCAGTGTAATGAACACTGTTTTTTTCTCTATTAATATCTGGGTGCTCAGGACGGTGCTGCTGGCAGTGCCTGAGGGAGGAGATGGTCGTTAAAGGATCATCCGCTGCCTATGAATGCATCCTTTATATATGTGGCCAGGCAGCAGGAAAAAAACAGGGATAATATGTGATTTTTTTTTTGTGTCTACAAAACAAAGCTTTGATCCTTCATAATTGAATAAATATAAAAAAATTCAGATTTTAATCAATCCTGCTAATTCCTAAACCTTCGTTCTGGATTAAATTGATTTTTATTTGCTTGAACCCAGAACCCAGCCCTGAATAAATTGCTTGTGTGTTTTAGTGTTATTGTGGATCGTATCGACAATGACTCTGACGGCTTCATCACAGTTGATGAACTGAAGTTCTGGATCAAGCGGGTGCAGAAACGTTATGTTTATGAGAACGTGGCAAAGGTTTGGAATGACTATGACCTGAACAAAGACAATGCCATCAGCTGGGACGAGTACAAACAGGCCACGTATGGCTACTACCTCGGTTAGTGTGTGTCCTTCTGTTTTATTTAATGAATAATGTTTGTACAAATGATTGAATGCAGATTTAATGTAAATATTTGGTGATGGTAGAGCTTTTTTAAGTGACTAATTCTGATTTGATGCCACTATGCAGCGAACCCAGAGGAATTTGTCGACTCGTCAGATCAGTTCAGCTTTAAGAAAATGTTACCACGAGACGAGAGACGCTTTAAAGCAGCTGATCTTAACAAGGACGAACGAGCAGAGCGAGAGGAATTCACCGCTTTCCTCCATCCCGAAGAGTTTGAACACATGAGAGACATCGTCGTTTT
Organism: Parotocinclus haroldoi; assembly: GCA_034779995.1. NCBI lineage: Eukaryota > Metazoa > Chordata > Actinopteri > Siluriformes > Loricariidae > Parotocinclus > Parotocinclus haroldoi. The sequence goes on along the minus strand of JAUZST010002080.1, from coordinate 2,126 downwards.
GGTGAGCATCACACACACGCACAGACACGCACAGACACGCTTACACACACACTGTGGTGATGGGTGTTCAGCGTAGGGTGTTCTTACTTCTTAAATATCTGGATGGAGATAAGCATCATGTGAAATTTGTGTGTAAGTGCACCTGGTACATGTTTTGGTCTGATTTGAATCTGATAATGGAAACTAAAAAAAAAAAATACATGTAACATCACAACCATAAGAAAATGATAACATTCCTTTTAATTCGATTATAAATAGGAAAGCTTGAAAACAGAAACTCCAAAACATAACCAACTACAAGCCTAAAATCTCAGGTGTATTAACTGACCCCCTGCAATGAAAATGTCCTTAGTCACCACAGTACAGCCATCGTCTGTCTACGACTCCCCATCTGCAGTCACAACACCTTCAGCCCTCTGGACTCTGTATGCCCAGGTCTTAGTTTAATTCTCAGCGTTTATTTCCGTTTCTTAATAAAGCTCTGCAATTTTAATGTTCATTCTTTCTGCCCAAGCATTCCAGTCGGTAACACGGCCAACTTCTTGAGAAAACCCGAATATGAAAAAACCGAGACAGAGTAAACAACAACATTCTGCTTGCCTTTGTTAAGTACCAGAGATGTGAACTAACGTACCGCGCTGATACGCAGCTTAAAATTTTGCCAGGTTTTTATTTGCCCTAAACTTCCTGTGCTCGTTTTATTAGTCGCAAAATAAAATAGTGCTGTTGGCATTATATATTGGACGCTAGTCACCCTGCGTCGGCCATGAAAAGAAACATCTTTCAAATCTCACCGTCGTGTATACAGTCGGTCAGTACAGTGTTCACATGTATGATTGAATCGTTCTTGATGAATTAATGAGAGATTTCTGATGTTTGATCTGTAGGAGACACTGGAGGACATCGATAAAAACGGAGATGGCCACGTGGATGAAGACGAATACGTGGGTAAGTCATGGGATTGATTTCAAACTATTGATCATGAGTAAATTGTCTCAGTAATCAACAGTACAGTGGTTTATTAACAGAGCACACAAATGAATGTAACCTGTGTGTTTGATTGGGTCCGTCTTGTGTGTTATGTTATAGCGGACATGTTTGCTCATGAAGATGGAGGTCCTGAACCGGACTGGGTGAAAACCGAGAGGGAACAGTTCTCTGATTTCAGAGATTTGAATAAAGATGGGAAAATGGACGTGGATGAAATTAGGCACTGGATTCTTCCGCAGGATTATGATCACGCTCAGGCAGAGGCACGCCACCTGCTGTACGAATCCGACAATGACAAGGTAACTATGCTAACAGTCATTTATGACGCTACTTTAAATACATATGAATTGAATGTACAGTAAAAAAAATATATATATATATAAAGATAGATAGAAGATAAATAAACCAATGCTGTGAAGATGCAATCAGAAGTTACTGCTGAAACATCTGCAACACATCTGCTTGTGGAGCAGCAGCACAATCACAGGGACTAGCCAACAGTTACAGTGACTTGTAGGGTTAGAACTCAGCATGTGTTTTTTTTATTGATCAGGATCAAATGCTGACAAAGGAGGAAATACTGCAGAACTGGAACATGTTCGTTGGAAGTCAAGCAACGAATTATGGAGAAGATCTTACCAGAAACCACGATGAGCTCTGAGCCTGAATTCACAGCTGATGAGGAAGTCGTGCCTCGGCGCGTCCAACAGGAGAAGGACATGAGAATCAGCACACGTGACTTCTAGACTTTGTGGAATCTACCTCACCGACCCTTACATCACCATCATCCTCACATCACCAGAGGCAGCTGCTTCGAATGGCTGTTCTTCGCTGAGGTTGCATCAAGAAGGTCTGGTGATGCTTCTACAGGGGCAAATTGGGGTTAGCATGTTCTCAAAGTCGATCCCTGTAACTATTCGGTCCTTAAAACCAACGTGGTCAACAGGTCGCCTCTGGAATGACGACCGAATCCATGCATCGTGTGATTTAGCAGTTTACATTTCTATTTCTATCACATTGTTCTTTTCCCTCACTGTCCCTGTGTGTTTTCCGTTCTGTATTGTGTGTGTCTGTGTGTGTCTGTGTGTGTCTGTGTGTGTCTGTGTGTGTCTGTGTGTGTCTGTGTGTGTCTGTGT
>JAUZST010002079.1:0-18400 GCA_034779995.1 Parotocinclus haroldoi | reverse complement strand
TATATATATATAAAATTGTAATTACTTTTTTTACCTGGTGACAGCAAACCCTATCCTTTTGAACCAAGTAGTTCTGCTTTAACTGATCACAAGTCGAATTATACCCATTCTTGTATATCCTCACCACGAGAAAACCCCAAAAGGTTTTCAGTTCATGAAATACTGGCACTGACTAGTCTAGCAACAGTAACATGCTGCATTTTGTTCAAATAACTGTATGCAACACTCTTGGGTCATGTATGTAATTCCCATACAGGGAAGGTCCAATGATGAAAGAGCAGGTGTTTTTAATGAAGTGACCACGCAGTGTAATCCGAAACGCCGTAACAGATGAGGGTAACTGCATAAAAAGTGTTCAACATCTCAATCAATGTGGCTTTCACACCTGGATCATGTGTTATACCATCTTTCTCTTCTGCCTCATCTATGCTCCAAACCTTTTTTTCTTGCAATTGTATTACAGTCACTTTGTGAGTATTCAACTCAGGTCTTGGATGATTTCTTCAAATATTATGTTAGAATCCCACGAGCAGCTGTGCATAACACAGAAAAACATTTATATTTGCCACCAAATGCCAGATATTATGGATACTGTTTTCTCGTTATGTGGCTTACAGTCACGTAAGACAGACAGATAGAAACAAATTAATAGATTAAACAAGTTTCTAAATGACAGAATTTTCCACTAGTCAAGCATGTCTTAGCAAAGATTAGCAACCTAATGAAGATATGATATTTAAATGTGCAAAAAAAATTGTTGCAGCATAAATGGACATACAATGAAAGAGTCAATCAAAAGCCTATGAAAGCTATTATTACAAAGACTCTGCAAGTACACTCCAATGAACACCATATATTAGAGAGGTGAAAGGCCTTTTGTAATATTAAACAAGTGGAATAGATGTAGAGATGAATAGATTGGCACGTGTTTGATGGGTGGGTCATGCAGCCCAAGGACCTCTGTATAACAGGGACTACTTAGCAGAGCTAGCCATGAATTATTTATAAAATTGTCACCTTCTGGAATTTGATTTACCTACTGCTTTCCTCTCACATGCTGTATTAAAACCTCACACTGCTCACCAATTACGCAATAGAACGTGTGTTGTTTATATGTGAAGAATAATTTAATTATATTACAATCCACATTTTAAGTTAGGGATATTGAGAGGGAATGTATATAATTTATATAATCTCTAATGTTCAATTTGTCTGTACTCAAAATATACAGTTTAAAGTAAGATATACTGTATATACTGTATACCCTGTCATGTACCTTAACGAACACAATGGAAAGTCTTAACAAGTGAAATAAATAAATAATGTTGTTAAGTAAACATGAATGCTGACAATTTCTTAGCAACAGATCCTGGATTAAGATAAAACAGTTCAGTGTATTCACAGACTCCCAATTTCCTTCAATTTAATTCAGCACTGTCTCTCACCTCTTCATCTACTTAAAACTGAGCGTTGAGTGTAAAGGACACTAAAAGTGCAATATCCACTGTCAGAATGATGCAATTTCTCTTGATGGCACATTTTATATAGGGAGAAATGCAAAATGATGCCTTTCCACTGTAATGTTAAAGTATAACAATATGTGGATATAGAAGTCCTGCTACCAGATGGTTTCTGTGTATTGCTGTTGTCAAGGTTCCCTGTGTTTATATGAGTCTCAGATTGATATTTGACATTGCTATATCTGGAGAGTACTAAGGCACAGTTTTATTCAGATATACAGTGGTAGTTATTGCACAGATAAATATGAAATACCCTTGAGTTCATGAGAGCTATGGTTATAATTCATGTTCAACATTATTAGGGCTGTTAAAAATCAATATAAATGTATGTGTGCGCATGTGTACGTGTATTCCTATGTATATTCACTGGGTCATGTTGCCAGGTAGGACAGACTACTGGTCATGTGCACTGAGTGCACGTAGTGTGCTATAATCACAAATCAAGCTAGACTTCTACCCAAAATCGCATGACTGAAGTTACAAGCAAACAAAATGCACCACTAGCCAAAATACAGACACAACCAGCCTTACAGTCTACATTAGTGTGAATTGCTAGTCCTGGCTCAACCTTACTTGTGTGGATGCGATTCAGCTTTAAAAAGATGGCAATCTGCAAACCATGGAGGTACCTGGTTACCATTGGAGACAACTCGACAGCTAACACATTTCATCATCTGCAAATTAACCACCATGCAGAATATGAAGATTATGACAGTAGGCCTTCCACTACAGGCTTAAGCCAGCTAAGGTACAAGAAAACACCCTCAGCAAATCTTAGCAGAAACATTCAGCCAAAAAATGCCTTATGTCAATAAAAGAAACAAACGGAAACACTGTCCCATATCAAGTTACGATAATAGGGTCAATAAAAAGAGCTCACAAATACTGACGCGTGTTTTTCTTTAACGTGAACTGGCAAAGGTAAATTTGATTGGCAAGACATTCAGTAAGAGTAAGAATCCAAAGAAACACAAGCTGAGATTTAAGTCTCTGTAACAAAGCAGACTATCCCACCATTAAATATAAAACAAGACCTAGTGCTGACAACCGTGCTGTGATCTCCTCACATAGAAACTGGTAGACTTGATTGTCTGGTCTGATAGGAGAACGGATGACATTCCACTCCAGGCCATAAACCAGAATAATAGTTAGGAAATCACATAAGGTAAGGCTGTAAAGTTACCTCGGTTATCTTTTTTAAATCTTTCTCCCATACTAGGATTGTGTGAAATTGGATAAAAACAAATCTCATTGAAGGATTGTTCAGTTACAATTTTACTTTACAATCTTTCATAAGAGAGTCTTCTTGAATGTGTCAGAAGTCGTAATACAATGAATATCAGAAATGTTTCCGAAGTTGATTTGTTTCCCTCAGGATTCCTTTAGCTCCTTTTGTGAGCTCGACAAAGCATCATATAAGGCCATCCAGATAAAAGGCACAATAAGTAGAAAAACAGATACTTCAGATACTTAATCCTATTTGATCAACCATTTTGCACATCAAAACTATTTCATTAAAGCTGTTAAAACTGTTGGTGTGTTTCATATCAGACTGCGAGCATCTGATGTGCATTCCCAGGCAAGTAACACTAGCATGAACATCAGTATGGGTTAGTCGTGCGTGCTGAATACTGATCCATTCCTGCAACTTCGCAGTAGCGTTCTTATTCTTCTGAGTTTGGCATGAGACTTGTCTAGAGGCTTGTCTAGCTCCACTTCACTTTTAAGGCACGGCTTGCATTTCAAAGAGAATGAATAACAATGTGTTGCCAGTACAGTCAGGAAGAGATATACATTCTAGCAGCAATCACAACTTTGAACTTTGAAATTGATGAGGGATGCAAATATCTAGATGAAAAAACACTGGAGTCTGACCACAAAACACTCATTAATGGTGCTCAAACATGGCCCATCTGCCCTACAGCCATTCCTCCATTATATTTAGTTCATAACACTTACTAATACAGACAGTATCTCACAAAAGTGTGTACACCCCTCACATTTGAAACTATTTTTCTTATACCTTTTCATGGGACAACACTGAAGATATGACACGTTGATACAATGTAGTCAGTATACAGCTTGTATAGCTTTGTATAGCATAGATTTGATGTGCCCTCAAAATAACAGGCCTCGCCATGGTCGATCTAAGACGTTGAGTGCATGTGCTCAGTGCCAAATCCAGAGGTTGCCTTTTGAACTTAAACATGGAAGTGCTGCTGCAGAGGTTAAAGGGGTGAGGGGTCAGCCTGTCAGGCCAGCACATACTGTAACATACTGAAGCAGAGCATGATCCACCATCTTCGGAAACTGGGCCACAAGCCATTATTCCAACATGATAACGACACACATCTCCACATGAACCACTGCATTGCTAAAAAAAAGGTTAAGCATGTCTACAGAACTAAACTCCACTGAGCATCTGTCGGGCATTCTTAAACAGAAGGTGAAGGGGCGAAAGGATGTCTCTAATATCCACCAGCTTTGTGATGTCGTCATGAAGGAGTGAAAAATGATTCCAGTGGCAACCTGTGAAGCTCTAGTGAACTCCATGCCCAAGAAAGTTGAGGCAGTGCTGGAAAATAGTGGTGGCTACACAAAATATAAACACTGACAATTTGGCAATTTTCAATTAGGAATTTACTAATTTTTGTTCCCAGATGTATAGACTGTAAGGGCTGTGTGTTGAGTTATTCTGAGTACACATCAAGTTTACAGTTGTTACACTGTACATTGACTACTTTACATTGTATTAAGGTGTCATATCTTCAGTGTTGTCCCATAAAAAGATACAATAAAATTGTTACACAAATGTCACTGGTGTATTTACTTTCGTGAGTTGCAGCATCGTCATTGCCATGCTTCTCACCACTTCACTCTCCCCTCCCTAAACTGAACCTCTTCCTTCACTCTTCCATCATCAGTTGCACTTTCACTTCCCTTTTTCACTCTAACTGTTCCAAGACAGCACTTGATTACACTTTCCAGCATTTCTCCCTTGTCTGAAAGACTGCTCTTTCCTCCCTCCTACTTTATCGTTTCAGTCTGCAACACTAATGCCTTAAGGCAAAAAGACTTTAGTTAATTATAAGAAAACTAAGACTCTTCAGCAAATAGGTGAGGCTTGGACCTGCTAAAGGAATCTCTACAGGCCTGAAGTTTTAACCATCTAAAATAACATGAGATCATATAAAAACAAAATGCATTACACACAAATGTTAAATTCTTTTTGTTAGCATATTATATCAGCCTATTATTGTTAACCTATTATATTTTGAATATTGATTATTTCACATTACCTGTTCATTGATCGCCAACTATCTAGATATGAACATCATTAAGGTTTTTGGTCACAGCACAAAACTCACAAAAACCTACCTCTGATCTATTAAGCTGTGAATTTGTTCTTAGCTTATAATGTTTGCTGATCATTTCTGTGTAGTTTGTTCATTGTTTTTAAATAATTGACTTTTGCCTTTAATTTCTAGCAGCACAAGTTTGTTGATATGCTGTACATTCAGTGGTATTGTTTTCATCTGTAATACCAGCTAAACTAACTTCGGCAAGAAGTTTAATTTTGTTCTGCATATTTCACTGTTTGCTGATGAAGCACGTTAGGAGCATCTTTCACATGCATACGATTAATTTATCCATTACTATAATTGTGCAGAGTATGGATAGAACGCCAATTTAATACCTTCCCTGAGTTTTCAGCCTTCCAAAGGAATGAGAGAAAGATGTGCAGTGTTCCTGGAATACTATATAATGCACTACTATAGATAAATTCTTGTAGGTAGTACAAGATTTTAGACCATAGCATGTACCACATTGCTTATTTATGTACAACAACTGATTCACACAATAAAGGTAGGGTCACAAATACACTGAACATTGTGTCACCTGTCCAGTGGTAGCAGCTTGCATATGCTGTTTCCTGGGAATCTACAGGAGTTTTATGTGAACCACTATATTGAGAAAACAAATATTATGCATTGTGGGCATTCCCTGTCCTGTTCATTGCTTGTATACACCATGTTGTCAGACACCACTACTTAATTGTGGAACCCCAAAAGAGTGCACTAGACTGTATAGTGAATAGGAAACACAGCAACTGTAAGTTATTTATAAGTATTGATTGACATGTTTTGTCTGTGCTGGTCAATGGATGAAAGCTAAGCACACCTGTGGCATACTTCTCACTTTCTCATTTAACTCTCCTCCCTCCCTTTTGCTGCCTCTTTATTCATCAGTGCACTTAAAGTCTAAACTGGTAATGTGGCAATCGTCATGTTAAGACACAACACTGCCTGACATGGTGACTTGAAGAATGTAACAAAATATGTAAGACTTCATTAGCTATATTTGTTACAGTGTATATTTCAGATTGATGATGCTGAAGTACCCCACATCTTGTTTGCATTCAAAATAAACTATAGGTGTGTAAATTTTAGGTTTTCCTGATTTGTATTATAATCAATTCTAGTTGTGTTATTTACTAGTAATGTTAGGACACCCCTGCTCTGGAAAAGACCTCTCCCCAGTAGTACTGAGGCACAGGAACCCACCCCTGGTGTGGCTTGGGACACCAGAGATACACTCATTGTTCAGGCATGGATAAAACCCAATCTTGCTTACAATTACATGGGAAACACTCCTGTCAGGCATCACAGTAGATCACTTCACAACCCAGGCCTTAAACTGCCAGAAGGTTGGGATCGAACCAGTCAGGAGAGAAGTGGTTTCCAATGCTGAGCATCTCTGCTCCAATCCCTGCCTCTTGCCGGTCGAAGTTATGTTGCGTTTTCATGCCTGGTGGGAGTGAGTGTACATTAGTTCAAAATGTGTGTATATATCTCTGGGGTTCCAAGCCATGTCAGTCTAAGTACTCCTCAAAGGGGAGTAAATCTTGTTTAATAGTAAATCCTACTAGAGTGCGCAATTTTAATTATCCACTTAACTTCTCTATTTCACATCAACCTTGTGACCTAGGTAAATCCTTCAATTGGTAAACCACGCGACACTAATACTGAAAATGTTACACTAACAAGAAAGGGCATATTATCAGGTAAACATACCAACATACTAAAGATTTTTCGTTACATTTTATTCAACTTCTCCACAGTTAACCATGGTTGCTTACACATGACATGTAATTGCACTATCTATGGATTACCAGAACAACAAAACTACACTATGTGTCTAAAAACACGCATCTGAATGTTCGAGTGAACTAAAATTATGGTATTTGCAATGTAATTCTGAGTTTCTATTGTTTTCAAGAACAGTGAAAGACAAAGACTGGGTTGATAAATGTAAAGAAATTACATTACATTCATTACATTACAAATTAATTACATTAATTAACCTTCAGTGTGGGCTACACTACACTATTACAGAGAATATACATTCTCAAAACAAAAAGGAGTAAAACATAAGTGGGATTCAAAACGAGATAACAATTACAGCCTTGGGCATTATGAAGGTTGAGTAATAAGTGGTCATAGAGCTTCTCTTTTGACTAACGCAACTAAACTGGCGACAGATCAGAACTGCTCTGCTTCATCAAGGTCATCACAGTCTTTTGTAGGCACCAAGATAAGAAGAGGTAAGAAATACTGTCTTGATAAGATCCAGAAAGAATAGGACACCAACTACAGTTAGTTGAATCTTTTGCTCTTTGACTTGTACTTTAGGAAGGTGGGCGCCAGTCACATAAGCAACCACTTCTATATTCATATGGATGCACAGAGTGGGGTAAAACTTTTACACTGTCATTAACTGAAGCAGACATTGTCATTTTTCATTACAATCGCTTGCATAGCCTCCTTTCAAATCCAAAGGTGAAATGAAGACAGGAGCAGGCTTCAAATTCAGGTTTTGACTCACAAGACAAAACGATTAATCACCTGTGACTGAAACACATATAACAGCATGTTTTGCCTCCACAAATTAGGAGAATTTCCAGTATACTGGAATTCTTGCCACTGCTGGTAGACAACTATAACCACTCACTGTAATATACAGTGTATGCAAATTCACTTGCGTCCTTCACCCTATGGCCTTTTTTACGCCCAAATGCAGTCACTCATTTTTGCCAATCATTAACATATGCTTTGCAACCCATTTTCCAAACATCAAATGAGACTTTCTGTGCACTGTACCACCTCTTCTCAATCTATGAATACCACACACCATGCAGATATTTATTGATCAGTTTTGTCTAGGGAGTGCATTTGTTTTATCCAAAACCTCTATTTAAATCAACGAAACATCGAAGTCTGAGAATTTACAAGGATTATAATACACAGCCATACTCACAAGAAGCACCAAAGTAAAACTGGCAGTTGTTGATGGTCTTGAAAGAAAATGACCAAAAGAGATTGCAAATTAGTCCCTTGCTTCTTCATGCATCACTCTCTCATTCTCTTTCATGTTGTGTTCCCACTTAGTTTCTTTCCCCAGCCTTTCCTTATTAGCATTTTTTCTTGCTTTTTACTGGTGCCTCTCAATCACTGTCTCTTATTGCTGGCATCTGATGGTAATATCATATTTGCATAAAAGAAGCACCCTTAATGCTAATACATATACTTTCCCCTCTTTATTCCTTTCTTTTCTCTGTTTCTCCTGGGCTCTGATTAGGTTGCCTGGGCTCAGTTTTGGCTCCATTATGGGTTTGGTGGCAGTGTATGCCCAGGGGCTTTGTTCTTCCGATTGCACAGTGCAGCTCCACAGCAGGCCACAAATTAAGCTCCTTCATTACTTTTGCCACATCAGCATACATGAACACACACAACACAAGACACACAACATCAAAAATTCTCTTTAGCATTCGGGTATAGGGAATTGGAATAATTTCATTGTATGGGTGGATTTCCATTCCCAGGACAATACATATAGTAAATTGTTTTTAAATATATTAAGTGTCATGCACATTGGTGGAGGAAATAGCATTTGTTAGCTGCACCTGATCTTTTTCAGCAATGTTTATCACCCTATTGCCTTAAATATTTTCCATCATATTTATTCATTCACTTCCTTACCTAGTTCATCCTGATCCGAGTCACAGGAAAAGTGTCAGAGGGCATCAGTCCATCACATGCGTATGCACTCACAAACACACAAACACTAAGGGCAATTTAGAAAGATCAAACAACCTAACACACACACACACACACACACACACACACACAAGTCATATGTTCAATAGAAAGCAGTTTTTCTGAAGATCATGGGACTAAAAGCATATTTTTATATTTGATGATATTTTAACTATAACTGAGAAGGTCAATTGATATTTTAGATGATGTTAAATGTTTAATGTAAAAAGAAATTAAATTGAAAAAAATCCTTGATAAAAGCTATGAATGTGCCATGTGGTTTAATTAGACACAACTGACTGGTACAAGCATAACAGTAAAAATAAAATCAAGTTATCTGAGATAGGAGTCTGACTACTCATTACGAGTAATGTAAGTATGAATAGAAATATTCCATTATATTCAGTGTTAAAAAACTATAGAAAATGAAGTACAACCACTTATACAAGTTATAACAATTACCTTTCAGCAAACTGAACAATTTACTATATCAATACTAAAATTTTGTATAACTGAAATTGTTATATATCAAATGTTATATCCATTTTATAAATATTGCACTGATACATTTATCTGACAGACAGAAAACACACTGAGTACTATTTAAAAGCAACAATCAGTTTATATGCTTCTAAGGACAGCTAATGTGCAAAGACAAATAATGGCTGTATTTTATGATATACAGACTATAGCTAGGTTGCTAGAGCTGCATCAATTAAGAAAGATGAAGCACTGATGGCATTCAAAAGTCTAATTTTCTGAACCTGTTATTCATAAACGTATTATATATTGCTAATTCTGCTTCCTTATCAACTATCAAAAACTGGATCACTGATACCTCAATGTACCATAATTTTTCAAACTTTAAATTCTTTGATAACCACATATTTCCACAGATAAAACCCATTTCCTTTACAATAGTATCCATTTTTGCACATTTTCCATATTCATAGATACATTTCACCACTTTCTTCTCGAAAGTATCAACTTTTTATTCCAAATTGTCAACATCATTCAGCTCACCTTTAAACGCCTTAATAAACTCACCCTTCCTCCTTGTCAAATTATGTAATCCTTTATAAACCCAACCATTTTGCTGCTGGTCTTGTTAGCATTTGTCTAAAAAACTGAGATCCTTCCTGAGTGAGACTTCTTCAGAATAGCACTTTCACTCTTGTCCTCCCTTTTACCATCTGTCATATAATCACCTATCATTTACATATATTTAAATCATGTCTCAAACTTGTCAGTATACCAAAGCTTACAACCAAATCCAGACTTAACAATGGCTCTAATTTATTGCACTTTTAACATACTTAAAACTGGTTACTAGATTTTTACTTTAGTATCATTAACTACTGATATTTATTTATGGTTAGGTAAAAGCCCTTGCTTTATTGAAATAGACATTATAAATTAAACTTATAAAATAAGAACTCATAATAATAATAACTTATTACAAATTTGAAGCAGTAAAATGTTCCAGCTCCAAAATACTACCCTGAAATACACAGTAGTAGAAGACACAATAAGTCATAGTAAAGTTAATGCAAATCGTGTGGTGCGTCTGATTGTCCACCAACCTGCCTCATTAAACCTAAACATTCTTTTTTGGGTCGTTGCCTAAAACCACACCTTCGCCCATTTAGAGGCCCGTTTTGCTAAAATAGTGTTGGCTGCAGTTAATCAAATTCAGAAGTCTTCCTGACATTATTTTTAAACAAAATATATTTACAGAATTTAGTAGATAACTTTATCCAAAGCAAGCAAGGAGAGCTAGAAATAAAATAATATGTGTAGTGAAAAGAAACGCTGTACAGTAGTGGAATATTACAAATCGCAAATTCCATAACAGTACATTGGTGTTTTACACACACGATGGTGTTGGATTCAGGGCAACCGCTTGAACCTGGGGCATCATCACACTCACTATACTACAGCATGTGGAACCCTTGTTTACATGACCTATTTAGGAAAAGCAGTCAAAAACAATTCAAATGCCTCTGATAGGGACATGACCAGAACATGCAAACTCCACACCTGTGGGATCTGGATCAGAACAAACAAACTGGGTTCTCTGAAGCTGTGGCACAACAGCAATACGTAAATAGGTTTAAACTGAAAAATACTATATCTATAATGGGGTTGTAATCGAACTCTGAAGGGATAGGTGGAAGTGGGCTGTAATCACTTACTAGAAGTTAGTGTTTATGAGTTTAGGTATTTTGGTAATCACAAATAACATAAATAAATTGGCAGAGATCAAATCTCTGTTCCTCACTCTGGATAGCCATGACATGACCCATCAGCTTTTGTTATAAAGGTCGCTCCAGCTGCAAAGCTGACCTAAAGTTTCCCATGTGTACAATGTGGCTAAAATTACAGCAAGGCCAGAAATGGCAAACATAATGAAGCTCTCTTTCTCTATGTCTCCTAATCACTAGATCTAAATAGAACCAGAAATACTACAGCCAGACAGATGAAAAAGAGAGTGAGAATAACTTTCCTGGTAATTCAAGTGGCTCTATCTAGTATCATGATGAACTCTGCAAACAGTAATCAATGTTCACATACATTACCAGTGTTGTGCCATCCAACATCACCAGCTGTATCAAAAACATGTGGACTGAAAAACATTTTGAATCAGATCAACCACAGATATAGCTTAGGACTGGAGAATTCCTACTTTGATTTGGCAAAGCTGTAGTTGGGCAGCCTATAATAATTGAGCAGCCAAACATAATGAGTAGTAATATTGTTGGTGTGTCTACTGGGAGGACGTGGAATAGATAATAGTCAAACAGCATAGCACAAGACTCAGTAGCTAGTTGCCCCATGTGATTCTTCAATTGCTTTCAAATGTCATGAATGAATTAATGACTTAAAAAACACCTTTCTGGTTTTAATGTTCATGCAACAAAGAGCATTTGAGGTTTTTCCAAGAGAGCAGCAGAGAGTGACAGAAGCTAATGACAGTGATTCGGTGAGCATGTACAGCACTGAGTTTGTCTGCTTTTAAAGAGCAGCAACTAAAACTCAAGTCACAATGAAGCACTGGAGTTTGAGGGGATGAATTAAAAGAAAGTGGAGAACGAAGCTCCTGTGTGCTCGACAGGTCACACTCCTTGCACACCTCTCAAAGTGAGCGTTTTTTCCTGGCTGTCTCTAGATATTTCCATATTCAAATTATTAGAGGAGGCAGACAGGCATTTATATAGTGCCAAATGCCCGTGTTTTATTCATTAAAATAGAAGAGAAGGAAGAGAGAGAAAGAAGAGAGTGAAGACAGAATTAACTGACTGTGAGAAAGAGAAAGGGGTGGACAAATACAATAGCTTAAAATAGTCTAGACCTCACTTCTCACACACCTCACATTTAGTATATTCACACCTGTTATCACTTAATTAGTTGCAATGCAGTGTCACGGGGCACAAGGCAGGAACAAGAGTAGACAGAGCACCAATCCATTGTGGGTCACATATACACACACACACTCACACACTCATACACACTCACACAGCAAGAGCAGTTTATAAACATCAATTAAAACATCAACATCAATTACCCTGTATTTGGAATGTGAGAAGAAACCAGAGTACCCAGAGTAAATCCACACAGACACAGGGAGGAGTTGCAAAATGCATATTGAAAACACAGTTAGACGTTGGGATCAAATCAAGGATATTGGTCTTGTGAGATTCCCATGCTAGTCGATGAATCCCTGTCACACCCAAATGCTGGACAAATTAAGAATTAATCTTAAAGTACTTCTCTAGATTCTTCCTTAGACTATTATTGTTTCTCCACTTTCCATTGCTATATTATATTTAAAGAAAGGACCTAACTCAAGTCATCACAAGACTTGGCTAGCTTGACAGCTTTCACTGAGTCCTTGCTCTGGTTCATGACTGCCTTTTGCAATTACTTTATGACTATTTGTTCAATCTTTATAATTAAGAATTCACCATAGTTATTACTTTTGTATCCAACTATGCTGTATGTGTAGGATATAACTGATGATTGTTGCTATTATTACTACTACTAATATTGGTATTATTTAACAGTTCATCTTATTCTGTACTATTTATTTTGTACACTAAAGTTGAATGACACCCTTGGTCTGTGTAACATGGTACACACAATGCCCCCACCAGAAAAAACTGAGAGCCATTTTGGGTGCCTAACACTACTGGGTCATTAGGGCACCTAAAACATTGTTATTATGGGTTCCTTACTCTTCCCAGTCATTACCTGCAGGGTTTGATACAGACAGAGGGGCGCATGAAACATTGAGCTATAATTTACTGTACCTATTACAATTATCTGTATCCAAGTTGATCAGCAACATATGAGGCAGTATTTATCAGCCTAATGCAATTTGATTCGCTGTAATGATCCCTTGGGACGCTGACTGAAATATACCTCACTAGAGAACACTTCAAAAAGAAAACTGTTTTATGCTCAGTAGAACCAGTGGAGCTCTGTACATATTAAAGCACACAGCAAGCAAGATATCATAGAGATATGGAAAAACGTGTCGAGATGTGTAGCCAGCTACTTAACAAGCATGCCATGATCCTCACTTATTAATATCCTTAAAACCTGTTACTGACAGGGGAAGAAGTGGGTTGTGTGTGGTACAGGTATATGTATACATCTGATATGTTTTACCTTGTAGGAACGTTTTGCTGGTCTCCACAGGAAAAAAAAAAAAAAAACAAGAAAGCCAAAAGATCTCCATTATTTACTTAATTACTGAGGTTAAGATTAGGCATATGCACCAGTGTAGCATTAAATAGTGGAATTAGCGGTAATCACTATGTCAGTCAAGAGTCCCCGCCAGGACAGCAAGACAAGCAGTGGTATGTGTGTGGCATACATCAGAGAGCGTGCACTATTACTCTTGAACATACAGCTCACTTCCTCTTGTTTAGTGACAAGATACTGAAATACTATGCAAAGAGGCAGTCAGTCAGCAGGCAGAAAATAATCCAAAGATTCAGACCTGTTCTTAAAAAAAAAAAAAAAAAAAAAAAGTTTACATCCATTATTATTCTATCATATTTGGTGTTTTGTTTGAAATTAAGAAATTGTTGCTAACTGATTCAGACCTGTTAATTTACTCGAAAACCAAAAAAAACTGTTGATTGTATTTAGATAAGTTGCAATAGAATTAAATCCTTTTTAGTGAAAAATAATGATCAAGTAAATATGCTGTTCAAGTAAAAAGAACCATTAGAGCAAAAGTAATTTAAGAGATTGATCAAAGCACTAGGGGATTTTAAGTCCAAAGTCCTAAAAAGTGTTGAATTGTTGCCAGGTTAGAATCCTATTAGCTACTAGTTATAGTGAGTTACACATGAGTTATTAAAGCAAATACCTGTTACAGGACCCCCCAATATTCTTAAACATGATTCAGAAGGATAAACTTGTCCTGTGGATCAAAAATAAGACCAAGCTGCTGGAAACAGCATGTCCTGCAGAACTGTGTTCAAACCCAAGGCTCGGGATGTAACAGCAGGGCAGTACAGTTACAGAACCCTGCAATGGAATTGCACTCTGCCCAGTATGTACCTCTGCCTGCGCACAAACCCCCAATCAACAAAATCTCAACCTCCCAAACATTCCCAACCCATGACCCTGTGCAGGTAAAGGGGTTAACAATTATGCTACTAATCTACAAACACAAATAAGCATTTGGTATTAAAGGACTTTACTGAGTCAGTAAAGTGCTTTGTCTTAAATGGAAGCATAACAGCTCAATATTTTAGAACACTCTATAAATATCAGTAAGCTTCAGCAGTGTTATTGTGCCAGAGGCTTGGTCCTATTTGTGAAGACGGTGTGGTTCATAATAGTGTTTCTAGCTACTACTTTGGTACCCGATATCAGTATTTCTGTAACCTTGGTTGCCACACTATGGCATTCTAATTTACACAGATGAATGGGACTGCGCTATTGTAAGCCATTTCAGTTGTATAAGAGTTTTGCCACAGCTCTACAAACCACTTGTATTATTCACCTGGTTCTACCAGCATACATCCACCTACTAACACTGCTAACTATGATTAACATAAGTCTGAGTTTTATGAGAAATAATCTATGAATCAGACTTTAATAATAGGACATGGATCTTTATAACTGCATAAGTAAAGACAGATAAAATGTTTTCCTTGTTACATATAATTGAAATGACCTGCTCTTTAATAGCCCTACTGACTAGACTGGGTCATCAGCAAATGGAAATCTTTGTACAAGTACATCAGGAAATGAAAAATCCTATTTCTAGCCGCTCTTTCATATTTACCTAATGAGGATATTATGTAATGAGGCACATTCTTAAGAATTCACAGGGCTGGCTTTAAGCTTTGAAGACTATTTAAGTCTGAAACAGCTAAAACAATATTTAACATATCAAATATGTATTTAATATGTTTTATTTAATATGGAATGTTTGAGCACACCAAGCAAAATCATGTTCTGCTGATTTTCTAAACTAAAAAAACCCAAACATACCAAAAAATGAATTTTTATAAGAACATATGTATGCACATTTTAATTGATTAATATAATTGATAAATATGGGACTACACATTGGACTGTTTACTCAGCTGTTTCTGATATTGTGATTCCATTACAGGTTTGTGCATGATTACTTGTGAGAGGAGGCCACATGTATGAGCTTGTTTTATATCCTAGTAAATTCTAAGATTTAATACTTAAGGAAAACTAGTAAATAATCATTGAAGCTAGTGGAAGCAGGGAGAACTTAAGGACCATGGATCTAATGGACAGGATCAAGATTGGACCTCGTTCTAGTATGAATTCAATCTAGGACACATATCTAGAATAAAAAGCTGTTTATTTCATAATCAAGTGACAGGGATAAAAGTCAAGTGCAATTTCTCAGTCAGAGACGTTCACACAAAATGATGCTATTTTTTATAGTACAGTGTTCATTTTAAGTGACTGATTACATGTCAGTCATTTCAGCAATAGGACAAACTGAGCAGCAGAACCAGTGATATTTCATTCTGAAGGCAGAGGCCGGTGCACTTATCACGAAATGTATGAATACACTAGACAGAGGGAATAGAAAATGGAGTACAGTACTTTCACCACATGTTCCTTTTCCTTTGACCCTAGAAGGTTGTCACAATGAGAGACGCACTGAATGGTCAAATGGTGGCCGGAGCCAGACGTTTTCAGCGTGATTATAACTGGTGATCAGTCTCAAATAACCGACTCTGTGGCAATCACATTTAACTTGTGCAGCACACAAAAACAACAGTGTTACAAACATGAACAACACACTGCTTTTATTAACTTTAATTAAAAATTTTGTTGTGTGTGTCATGTGTGTAGCCTACAGAGCTCTTGGTTTGTTTATGATTTCACTGCTGACATATGTTACTGAAGAGGAAGGATTAGATTTCTGTTGTGTTTTCAGTGCTACTTAGTCAACTAAATAGTTTCAATAAATAATGCAATACTTAAGATTTTATTAAAGGTGTAGACATATATTTCAGATGCAGCCAAGTCTTCAGCGCAGAACATGTTTTATGCAGTATACAGCTAGGGAAAATGGGCCGTGGAGGAACAACATAATGTGTGGGATTTTGTCAAAGCAACAAAGGCAAAGAGGTTAAAGCTAAAGCTAACAAGAGCAAAGAGTCAGGTACAAGCCAAAGTTAATGTTTCCATATGGTGTAATTTCTAATTCTTAGAGAGAAGAGATGAGAAAGAACATAGATAAGTAAGATGGCAAGGTAATATGAGGATTAATTAATAATATGGAAAAATCATACCACATACATATATACTAAGACACTGCCCGCACAAACATGCATTGCATGTTGGTTTAGTCTTTCATCTTAGATAGTAGTACATTAAATGCATCTTAAAATTTTTCTGAACAAATGCCTTATTGTCTAGCTTCAGCACTTCTGTGGGGCTGTGCAATCTGCTGCTTTGTAGACGTGCTGTTTTTGCTCCTAGTTTTTAAAGGAACAAAACAAATGCAGAGCAGCTACTTGACAATTGTGGAATTCTATGACAGGGCCAATGACAGTAAATTCAGAGAGTGCTGTGAATCTGTGATTGGTCACGTGCAACCTGCTATGGAGGAGGAATCCTTTTCTTTTTTTCCTCTCTCTCACACACATTGGGCATATTTGAATCCCAGGATTTCATAATATTAATGATCATGCTGTTTAAAATGCAATCAAAACAAGCACAAAACATGCATATAGGATATTACTGATAACCACTCAGATATTATTTCAAACAAAATCCATTGGATGTAAACCTGCCTTGCATGATTTGATTTCTTTATTGTTCCACAGTAGCTAATAACTTCCTAATAGGATTTTCATTTCTGTCTGTGGTTTATAAAGGTCATTGTGAACACACTTTCATGCTCTCAAGTAGCTCTCTGAAATTGCTTGAGAGCTATGTCTCATATACACGGATACAGTGCCAACAACTGTTTTTATTCTACAAAGTCTAAACAAGTGCTGTGGGCACAGCTCCAGCATATGCAGTCCTTTCCAAAACATAGGTGTAAGCTATCTGTAAGCTCTCAAACAAGATGCTGAGCCACTTCCATGTGGAAGATACCATATATGAAAGGTCATTTGTGATTCATGATATGCTTTCTGTGATAGGGAAAGTAATCAGAGCTGTCCTACCATCCTTCCTGTACAGTGTGATCTCCACTTTCCTTTCCTCTGAGCCCAGCAGGGCTTGAGCCAGCTGAGCGACTGCCATGCGCTTGGTATGTGGCCCATACAGGAAATCGCAGGTACATGGTTTCTGCATGATCTCGGCCCGTGTGTAACCACACATATGACAGAAACCATCATTACAGAATATGATGGCGCAGTTCTCGACCCGTGCATTAGCTATGACAAACTTTCGACCTGCATCAAAGAAAAAGAGAGAGATGGGGAAAGAGAGAGAGAGAGAATGAGAGTTGGGGGGTTGAAGTAATGAATAAGGTTTGACAGTGTACAGCAATTACTGTATGTTACTAGAAACATATTTACAGTCAGTCACACTATGACTCAGTTGCTGCATTATGACTCCAGTTCCTAAACAAAAAAAACATTCACTGAAGGAACTGGATCATTAGATATGAATTAAACACTGTGTATTTAAAACTAAGCAATGTCTATATAAACTAAAACATGTAAAGTCTGTACTTTTACATAAATATATACTCTGTATTATATGGAATGTAGAGACTTATGCACTGCCATGTCACTTATTTTGCAAGTGATTCTGAAAAATAGCAGGTGCAAATAACTTAACATAAATGTAATCTACAGAATGTGAAACGTAAGTTTAAATGAAATACTGTATATGTGGTCAACCACTCCTGAAATAGTCTAGAATGTCCTCCATTTGTACCCAACAACTTGTGTCCAAATGATTTTGTAACCTTTCCAGCCTGATAAGAATCCCTCCTAAAAAGCTCCTATTTGGCATCCTCAAAGACCTTCTTTGTTTGTACCATGAAACACTTTCACCAATGCGTTCTAAAGATCACTCTGATAGACGCCTGTTTCTTTAAACACGGTGGGAACACTCACACCTGATTGTCATGCCATTGATTGAAAACACTTGACTTTAATTGCGTTGTCACATTAACTGCTAATTTTAGAGGTTTGCATACTTTTGTCACTAACAGATGTTTGTTTGGTTTATTTAACATGACAATGAGCATCCATGTCATTTCAGTGACACACACACAAGCTTACACCAAGATTTATCTTATATATA
>JAUZST010002078.1:0-18401 GCA_034779995.1 Parotocinclus haroldoi | reverse complement strand
AATTTGCATTGGCCCCCCCCCCCTCCCCATGTATCTGGTCTTGGGACTGGCATGCTTTGATGTTTCCAGTTACACGGCTGGGGTGTTTTGCATACACAAGTCAATGACAATTTAGAGATACCAATTAACTTAACACGTATGTCTTTGGACTGTGGGAGGAAACCACAGTACCTGGAGTAAACCCACACAGACACAGGGGGGACATGCAGACTCCACACAGAAAGGACCTCCACCCTGGGACTGAACCTCCTTGTTGTGAGCCTGCGGTGCTACCCACCGAGCCACTGTGCTGCCCCAAGTAATAATACTGCGTCCTAAACACCGTCCGGAAAAACTCACACCATGTCTTCTCGCCATCAGCTGAGAACTCCATTTCCCACGGTGCTGAGCAAACTCGCGTGGGTTTATGGGTAACTCCAGTGTGCCCTTGCTCTCCGCGGCTCACTGAATGACTGACTGAAGACTGTGGCTGGAGTTCTTCATCTTATTTATTCGTTCTCTTTAGCGTACGGTCCCATTTAAATAGTACCTACTGACAAGATGATGGCAGCCAGGTTCCTCTTGCGCCGCGCGGCTCCAGCTCTCAGACAGGTCCGCTTTTACGCCGAGCCGGCCTCCGCTGGTCCCCAGATGTCCTTCACCTTCTCCTCGCCTACTGAGGTAGGATATTCCGCTGCTTCGCGGACTGCTCGCACGATTGACTGTTATTATGCACATAACTTTTGAAACAACAGCAATTACGGCAGATATTTGAAATAATAAATACTTGAGTTCATATTTCTCATCTGTTTGCACCGGAAAACCCCCTTTTTATTACTGAGCTAACGCTAACGCTAACAATGCTACCAGTTCAACTTTGTAGTTTTGACCTGTAAATGCTTGTATCTTTGTATTGTTTTATTAGTTTATTAAGATAACTAATGCTAGTTTGTTTGGTATGTATAATGCATTGGAGATTTGTTTTTAAAAGTTTGTGCTTAAAGCTATTGAAGATACCAAGTGTGCCAGGGGGCTGTTAGCAATATTGCTGTTTTCTGGATTCTGTTTGTGACCTTAGAAGTGTGAACATAATGTAAAACACTTTAAGTCGAAGTTTAAACCGACTTCTAATCAATTTAGATCTAATTATAGGCGATTAGGCTTTCAGTTTTAGGATTGCATGTCTTAACCCTCCACTTCACCTTGGCACACAGGTACAGTTCATGCAGACACGCAGCAGTTGAATTTAAAGCATTAAACTAAAACGAACAGTTAATTAACTAAACCACCCTTTTCATATTATATTAGGTGAATATGTTATACATTTTCACATCAGCATGGCAGGACAGAGTGATCAGGTTCCACACTTAAATAGCATAATGCATTTACCCCCTTTTATTTACACCCTTTCATGCAAATCCACAAGGTAATAACAATCCTACATACATTGTGTAGGCATACGCTTATGGACACCTGGTAATTAGAAACAAAATCACATATTTTTAGGCTGGGAAGCCAGACACGGCCCTGGCTTGCAGCTGGAATTCTTATTTACCAATGCTAGTAGCCCAGTTTTATGTGAAACTTTTTCTTTATGGCCTTTAAGAAGGACAGGACCCAAAATTTATGTTTAAAATGTATTTAATGTTGGGGAGGCAGAGCAATATGAAAGTGTTGTAACGAGAGTTTCTGAGACATTCAGTACAGCCCATTGTACTGCCACTATGAAGACACTGAAATTTGAGATATAGAAATACGAATAATAACGACTAATTTGAAGAGGTGTCTATGTAGACTACCTTTGGCCGTATAGTGTGGACCCTGCTATCCAAACTCGTGCGATTTAAATTCAGACCATAGCATATGTTGATGCAGTGGTTAGTGTGATGGCATCACACTTTCAGGTGCCTCTGGTTTGATTCCTGTCCATGAGATTGCATGTTCTTCTTGTGCCTGTGAGATATTCAGGTTACTACCAACATTCTGGAGACGTATTAGGTAAAGTACCATCTCTAAAGTGTTCCACTGTGCGTGTTTGCTTTTACCTGGAACCCTTAGATGCCTAAATTAGAATTATTAGGTTAACAAATTTAATGAATGAATGAACATGTGGTATTTCAATATAAATGCCTCCCACTGTCCAAAACCTTGAACTCCAAACCATTTGGTTTTCGAATCACTTTTGAGTGTAGCTCAGAATTTGCCCCAAGAAGCATTAATCGTGTACCCTTTCTATCAGGTGTCAACAGCTTAGACTGGTGGAGGTGGAGTTATTTTTTTCGAAACGGTTTTCTTGGCACAACAAAGAGGGGCTTTGTACTTTCCTCTTCACAATATATAGCAAAGTATATCATTATAAAACCTAACTGCACTTATAGCTATTAGACAGCCTACAGTAAACATAATTAAACATAAGGACATTGGTTTACTCTAAATATTTTATCTCATTGTTTCTACAATGTGGTAATGCTTTACAGCCCCTACCTAGGTATTAGTATGTGCAATGCAGTAATGAACTGGCTTACTTACCTGGAAATTGTACCAGGTCAAGAGCTGTTGCTGTACACGACTGTATACTGTTCACAAAAAATAGGGGATGCTTTAAAATGTAATATAGATTTATAGTATATAAACTGGTCACAGAAATGTAGGGATATTTCCAAATGAAAAATCACATAGTGAAATATGCTCTGTATTTTGTGAGCTGTGTATTTAAGTTATTGTTACTTATTTTGAAATGTTTACTGTCAGGATTGGTAGCCGGATAGTTAACATATCTGACGTTTACCCCTTTACAGGTGTACTTCAACGCAGCCAGTGTAAAACAGGTTGATGTCCCAACACTGACTGGTGCTTTTGGTATTCTTCCCGCTCACGTGCCAACGCTGCAGGTGTTGAGGCCTGGGGTGGTGACAGTCTTCGGTGATGATGGCTCCTCTTCTAAGTATTTTGGTGAGGTTTTGCAACTGCACTGTGTTCTGCACTGTGAGAGTGGAGTTTATGCCCTGTGTCTGGTTTGGTGTTTCTGGGTAGTGGATTTGCACTCACCTCACATATTGCTGCATCCCCAGCCATTGCAAAAGGTAATGAAAAGCAAGACAAACTGGGAAAAAACTAAACCAATGTGTACATCAGTCATATAGCAAAGCAACCACAGTCTCAAACAGATCATCCACATCTAATTTGAAATAGTCTATATGTCTGTAAAATGTTATATTAAATCAGAACTGTGTGGTAAAGTACTGTCTTTGTGTAGATATTAACACTTGTTCAGCCTTGATCCTACTGCCTGATGTATAAAGTAACTGTGTGTTTGTGCTGAGGGCGTGCCTTTATTCATATTAGGGGCAGGTATTTTGGCTAAAAGTTGGAGACTCACTAGTGAGAATGGTTGCATTTTTTAAAATACCATTTTACAAATCATACATTGTACATAGCAAGTCTTGAATTTCTTCAATTTGTACAAATGTTTCTGACAGTGACTCCGTATCGTCCAAAAATTCTAGAAACTCTCCAGAATCCAGCCTGATTCACTCATTTTTTTTTTTATGAGGGCCTCCTTTGTACATGTCATGATGCACTTCCACAAAAGTGTTATGAAGCTCAGGCTTTGACAGATCTGTGCTTTTTGAATAAGTGATTGTCGCTGCATTAATTAGAATCTGCTAACTCGAATCAATTGGTAATCCTAGAGCGGAATGTACTGCC
This sequence comes from Parotocinclus haroldoi, assembly GCA_034779995.1. NCBI lineage: Eukaryota > Metazoa > Chordata > Actinopteri > Siluriformes > Loricariidae > Parotocinclus > Parotocinclus haroldoi. The sequence continues at coordinate 14,714 of JAUZST010002078.1, read as the reverse complement.
ACTTACAATTGTGTAACATTGGATTATTTTTCTCATAAATCTTCACCTTCCAACCTCTTAAGGGTTTGCAGATGTTCAAGCATCAGTGTGTTCTGTCACATGGCCCAGTCACATGGCCTATTTAATATTGGGGGGTATTGGCTCTTGCATGTTGTGGTAATGTTGGGATCACCAACAAGTCATGTTTCCTTGATTAAACAACACGTATAGAGTTGTGAGTGTCCCTTGTGAAAATGCCTGTGTTTTTCTTTGTTGTAGTGAGCAGTGGCTCAGTCACGGTCAACGCCGACTCTTCAGTGCAGCTCCTGGCTGAGGAGGCTGTTCCTTTGGACAGTTTGGACATTGCTGTAAGTAATGCCTGAATAATGCCAGGTTGTGTGTCTCACCCTTCTATATTGTTGCTGTAGTTGTAAGACCTAGATAATGGAGTTGATCCACCACACGTGGAGGAGAATTGTCTAAAATAATCTAAATTCTATAAAACTCGTTATGCACATCAGTAACCACCTGTGTTTTCCAAACCATGTTGTGAAAATATTGTGCATTTATGTTAACACTTTGCTACACAGTCCAAATAGGAAATATGTTAATTTTGCTATTTTACTATGTCATTAAATGGTGACCAGCCCGTCAATCAATCATGGCTCACAAAAATTCAGGGCTATTTCATTTAGATATATCTCCTACTTTTTGTGAGCAGTATAATAACATTATTATTTTGTTTGATGAGTTAGGTCATCAAAATCAATGCCCAGCGGTAGGAATAAATGTCAGCAACTGGCACATCCAAGTTGCATGCCCATCTTTTTGGCGCTATAGCTTCTAAACTGATTAAACTGTTGCTTTATAATCTGTGATTGTGCCTCTCTAGTTTGCCTAAATGGATTTCAGTATGCATTTCCTCCTTCATTAATGTCCTCCTCCGTAACGTGAAAACTGTTTCTGTGGAACTTTGAGAGCGTAGCCTTTTTCCGCCAGTGTAGCTCACTCCATTGAAATGGGTGACTTTTTATTCTTTTGCTCAATGGCAGGGCTCAGGGCTCTGTGTGCTTAATAAGGAAGGAAAGGTCAGTCACTGCTGAAGTGCAGTGGATGTGTCAAGATCCTACTGGGAGACCTTTAACTCACAGCATTATTTGGCCTTTGCAGCTGTGTAATCGCCACCATAACAAATGTCCCTCGCAGGAAAGCGGCCGCGTTGATATTCTCACGTATTGAAGAATGGCATTCTGATGCTATGCAATATGGCAGTTTGTCAATCATGCAACAGTCAGTTTTTGGAATGGAGAATTGCATATCAAATTAGGACTGGCCCAGTTTGTCCTCTGCTATGTCCATTTACACAATTCCAATTGTCCATAGGTGTTTACTATTTATCCAGAGCGTCTTAGACGTTCTACAGTCCCACAGTCCAAGCTGTTGTGGTGCAAGGAACATTGCCAAGGTCCCTACAGTGGCATATTGGCAGAGGTGGCGTTTGAACCCTTGATCTTGTAAACCACAGTCCAATATGGTAATCGCTAAACAGCTACAGTCCACAAAAGCAAAAATGCAGCCCAGAAACACTGCCATCCCCAAGTGCTCATGCAACCAATTGGCTGCTACTGTTGTCAAGTGACATGCACATATCGGATCACTATTTATTAATTTATTTTTCTTTCTACCCTCAAATATCCATTCAAGCATTCTGGGCCAGTATTGTGCCAATACCAATGCCAGATGTTCATAGTTATATACAATGGTTTTTAATTATTTTTTTTCTGTTAATCATGCTGTCTACGAAATTATTGGTCTTGGTCGTGTAATGATAAAAAAAACCAACCCAAATTGAATTTGGTTTTACTTTTGTTGTTTAGATGGCTGTTGCTGTTGCACAACTGAATGTTTCTGCATTTACTGGCAGAGGAAGCAAATAAATACTTTCTCAAATTTATTACCAGTAAAACAACATTCAAAAGTCAGTGTTGGATTTTGTCTTTTAATGGTCACGTGTCAGTTTGTCTGCCATATTCCGTTGCTGTCCTGCCCTTGTCCCCAGCTGTCAGATCAAAGCCACATGCTTTCAAAGTTTGTTTTTGCACAGTTTCCCCCAAACTCCATTGGTTTGCCATCTTCCTTTTTTTTCCTTTTCGGGTCCAGCTGGACGTTAAGCTTTTTATCGCTGGAATTTTGGTCTGCCTTTCTGATTTCTGAAAGTGCCTTTTTGGATTGTTTTATCTGACTGAATTTTCTGTGCATCCCATTAGTGTTGTTTGTTGCTTCTGTAAGAACACTATAACATTGTTGTCGTTGTTATCTACTTAATCACAATCGATACGACTGACCTAATTTACATATCGGTCAGGACAAGTAAACCCTGATGTGATTTGATACTGTCTTGCAGGTGGCTAAATCTAACCTGGAGAAAGCTCAGTCCGAGTTGGCCAGCGCTTCAGATGAGGTGTCCAAGGCAGAAGCTCAGATCAGCATAGAAGCCAATGAGGCCATCATCAAAGCTTTGGAATAATGCTGTTCTCTGCTTGTTGGTATGTTAACAACAAACCAAGTCAGTGGTATATACAGGAGAGATGGTTGATACATAAGTAGATCATCTTAAAATATTGCATTTTTATTCAGTCTTGTTTATTTTCTTTAGTAGATTCTGAGGAGGGCATTTTCTTATACATTAAAAAAGTGTGAAATGTCTAGTATCATTTTGTCTTTGTACGTTCTCAGTCATCCAGGTCATAGATTTGAGTGTTTGAGTTGGATGACTTTTTGGTCTATTTGCCTTTAATTGAAACACTTGCGTAGCTTTAATTTTTTTCTTGTTGTTATTTTATCCTATTAATTAGTTAACCAGACCACTGATGTGCTTATTTCTTTGCTTTCAGATCAGACCCGAGTGAATTCAGTAACCGCAAGTCAAGCCGTTTGCTTTGTACAGTGGATGAATATACCAATAAATTTATTTGGAATTTAATGTATCATTTTGTCTTTTGGACAATTACTTTTTCTCAGTTTTGTATAGATCTAAATTTTGTTTCAGAAGATCATCCTTTCTGCTGTACTTTTGTTGTGGGTTCAGTTTAGGAGCAGGATCTGTTCAGTTATGTTGGATTTCAAATATATGAAATTTTTCATCTAAATGAATCAGATGGCTACATCAGAACTGGGCAGTGCTCAGATGACACAGCAGCAACTCGAACAGGAGAGGACGATTATCCCAATCATGCCGGTAGGAGTTTGGTATCACAATTTGGGTACTTATGCCTACCCCTTTGGGAGGAGCTTTGGACCCAACTGACCAGGAAAAAGCAGGGCATAAAAACCCAGCACTTAACCCTGTTTTCTTGTAGGGTGACTTCATTCATCTTTTCAAATCGATCTAACGGGTTAATGCAAAACCATTGAGGGCCAAAAGGGGGCAGTAATGCAATGACCAAGTCGAAGAGGAATCGCGTTTTTAGGGTGTTAGAATTTACTATGTTGCAGGGTGCATTGTAGCTCTGCAGCTTGGAGGACCAAAGATTGAAATTCTCTACCTTCTACCTGGTGTTTTAGAGCCATAAGCAGCGAGCCAACATGGATATTCTGGAAGGTTCATATGTTCCACCCCAGAGTGTTTGTGTGATCTCTGCTTTTGAAGGTTGGGGAAAGTGATCGCTGACTGTATTCTGGGGCTCGTTTGGCTTGTGTTACAAAGTTTGGTTGGTACTTATATTTTAAATACATGGCACTTTTGAAACTATTGAATACACTGAGGGAAATGACTAAATGTATTATTGGGCAATCAAGCAGGAAGTGTCAAAACAAAAACTCATGTCTGCTCAAGGACTAAACGTGCTCCTGCTTCTTGGCAGTGTGTGTTGCTGAACGTTACTCAGGAGAGGTTTACTTTTTAAGAAACTCTCATAGAGGGTGTCTTGAGTTGATGTATTTGTATGGTGACCCCAATATTGTAATTTTATAGAATCGTAACAGTATACACTACTGTGCAATAGTATTAGGCCACCATTTAGATTTGTTTTATCAACGGTATAGTGACCATTAATAACATGTCGATGATTCGCCGCAAAATAAGCAAATCTCTCCATAATCTTTATTTTTTGCTGATCTTAATTTCAGTCTTTGTGAGCATTAGCATATCCTAGCCTTTTTTACCCTGTTCCCCTTATAGGCTGTCTCTTTCTTACTGCCTTTCTGAAAAGATTTGTCCTGATCAAGCTTCTTCAAACTGTTGAAGGGTCAACTTGACATCCAGGTGAAGTGTAACGGGAGGCCACACTAAATACTTGTAACTATAGCCTATTGCATCATGTTTTAACTGCATACAAACGTCCTGTATTTTCTGATTGTATATCTCTGGACTGAGAAATACAGTGGAATATTAATAAGTCTGGCCATCGTAAAATGGGAAGTACCTGTACAATACATTAAGGTATCAATTGTAACAGTATGAATACAGTAAAATGTGTGCGAGTTCAGTGATGGTATGGACTGGACCAACCCAATGTGAAGCTCATGTAGGGGGAAGGCAATCTTTCAAACTGGAGGAAAGTTATTCCAATGCACGCTAAATAATAAATGTATAATTTCTAATAAATGGGTCCACACTAAGAGCTGTGAGATCCCCAGTTTGATCCTGAACCTGGGTGAGTTTGCATGTTTCCCTTGTGCCTGTGCGGATTTTCTCCAGGTACTCTGGTTTCTTGGTGTGCCAGTGTCATGCGCCTTGTGATGGATTGGAACCATGTCTAGGGTTGTTCCTGCTTTGTTGTTCCTCCCGTGACCCTGAGTAGAATAAGTGGACAAGACAATTACATTTACGGAATTTAGCAGATGCCCTTATTCAGTGTGTCTAACAACTTATACAGTCTTACAATTCAGACAATCTTGGGTTAAGGGCCTTGCTTAAGGACCCAACTAGTCACCCAAGAGCTGGGATTTGAACCCTGGACCATCAGGGTTAACCCCAGATCTTAATTGCTAGGCTACCCCAGTCCCTGAATGAGAATGTTTTCCCAGGAACAGGAAACCTGCACACAACCAGTGATTTAGGTTACTCATCTCTAACGACATCTCAGATCTCGAACGGTTGAACGGAGCAGATTGAAGAATGCATAAAGTGCTCAACTCTTGTTAAGTGTGTTCAGAGGCAGGCTTTGGCATCTCAGCTAGCTGTGAGATACTGCACGCTGGCTCGGTGTAGGCGTTGGGGAGAAGGCATGCTGCTTTTTGCTTTGCCCTTTCATGCTACTGGGGCAGAATTTCTACAGGGTTTGGTTTAAAACGTAGTCAAACATGCCTGCGAAGATTCCCCCGTAACTGATTAACACAATGAATGTGCTGTATCAGTGTTTCCCAAGGTCTTAAAGTAACAGAATTGCGCTTTTTAAAAATGGTGCGCATGATCAGAAAACAAAAAACACTTATAATAGTTTAAATACTGAGCATATGCTGTGGAGAGTGGATAATGTTATATAGCCAGTGTTTGTTTACACCCAAATATTGCTTCTTTAATTTAGTATGGGGTTTATTCTGTTGTTCCTTCCCCTGCTTTCCAGTAGATTTGGGAACATGACTGTGATTGCTCAAACCGTTTGACAAACCATTTCTCTATGGGTTAAGAGGGCAGGGCAGAAAGCTGATAAACAGACTCGATACTGTTAAAAATCTATGATTCACTTTGACAGTCACTGGGGTGTTTAGTGCAATCCGTTGTACTGCCACTGTCAGCGAAGATTTCATGCATGTTTGCTTCACATTATGAAAGTGTTAGCAGTGATTGTGCCTGAATGGTTGCCTGAATATGCTTTGGTTATTATAGTTTCATTGGCTTCCATGGTGTTCACCGAAATGGGCGTTGACCAGACATTACTACATCCACATAGTCTTTTCAGGCTACTGTAATGTAAATATAAATGGTATTTTCATTTTCATTTAACTAAACGATACGTAAGTGTGCATCCCCAATGCCTAAGCATTTTTATTTACTGAACCTTCTAGTGGAAAGCCATAACACTTAAAAGGACCGTATGATAAACTTGACCATTTTGTTTAGCGAAAGCCAAAAATGCATTAATAAACTGCCTTGCAAACTCAGAACATCAGGCAAGATGCAACAGAATCTCAGTGAACCAATGTGAATCAGTTTATATAGTTATTATTTATTAGAGAGAATATAAAGGTCGATACTACTTAGAATAGGACACCTTGGTACAAATAAGTAGTGGAAATCCATACACAAACACGAGTTAGTTGCACAAAGAAGTCTCTAAACACATCAACCGAGTTAGCTAACAAGCACACAACTAGTAAGGTAGTATAAAAAAGTTAAATGGCAGACTTCTGCAGCTGCACGTGGATCCGCGTTGATTGGCTGTCGATATGGCCAGCTGTTTACAGCTAAAGGTATTTATTTCTAGTTATAATTTAAGACATCTGCCTTTATAGTGAGCAGCGTTGATCGGATGGGCATTACACTGCGCAGACCTGTACTAGAAGTAATTAGAAACAGTAATACATATTTAATATGAAACATTCATAACTCTGTAGTTTATCTGGCCTGGTTGTGCCAACTCAGCTACCTGAGATGTGATTAAAACTTGGTTGCTTTAGTTGTAATTTAAATATAACGTCATAAATATATTTTAAAGGTATAATTTCTGCAGTTTGGGAAAAAAAACTGCAATTTGGACTGACGATGTTGTCTGGTCACATGCAGGAATGACTGGATGTGTATGAGTAACAAAAGGCAGATTGAGGGCAATGGATAGATGTACATCACTTAGGATACCAGTGTTAGGATTGCTGAGGGACAGCACAGGGTTCAGGGTGGGTATCAACCCTTGACGGGATGCCAGTCCATCGCAGGGCACGTGCAGATATCATTCACTTGCAACAAGAAACTTAAGAGATGTCAATTGTCTTAATGGTCAGATGGCATCAGTACAGTTGTGCTCATAAGTTTACATACCCTGTCAGAATTTGTCATTTTCCTTGCTGTTTTTCAGATAATATGCCTGATAATACAAAAACTGTTTTGTTGTTTATGGTTAGTGGTTGATTGAGGCCATTTATTGTAGAACAATTGTGTTTGCCCTTTTGAAATCAAAATGACAACAGAAACTAAATCACCCTGATCAAAAGTTTACATACCCTAGTTAAGCTAACTTATGTGTAGTGACTGGTTTAAAATCAATGACAGCTTGAAGTCTTTTGTGGTAGTTGTGGATGAAGCCCTTCATTTTCTCAAATGGTAAAGCTGCCCATTCTTCTGGGCAAAATGGGCCGCCTTGCATGAACTGCACGTTTGAAATCTCCCCAAAGTGTCTCAATGATACTAAGGTCAGGAGACTAAGATGGCCACTCCAGAACTTTCACTTTTTTCTGCTGTAGCCAATGACACGTTGACTTGGCCTTGTGCTTTGGATCATTGTCATGTTGGAACATCCAAGTGCCTTCCAATGCGCAGCTTGCGGACTGATGAAGGCAAATTTTCCTTCAGTATTTTCTGATCAAATGATGCATTCATATTGCCATCAATTTTCAAGTTCCCTGTGACTGTGTAGCTCACACATCCCTAAAACCTCACTGACCACCTCCATGTTTCACACAGAAGGGATGGTGTATTTTCATTATAGGCCTTGTTGACTCCTCTCCAAATGCAGCGTTTATTGTTGTGGCCAAAAAGTTCCATTTTGGTCTCATCACACCAAATAATTCTGTTCAAATGCTGAGGTTTGTGGATCACAAGGGAGGATGGTTACTTTTGGAAGCCATTTCAACCAGCATGTGTCAGTTTGTCTGTATGATATTATTCTACTCAACTTTCAGGTTATGTTAACTTTTGATCAGGGTGATTTGGGTAGTTTCTGTTGTCGTTGTGATTTAAAAAGGCCAAACACAATTGTTTGCTAATAAATGGCTTCACCAAACCATTTACCATGAATAACAGAACAGTTTTTGTATTATCATTCATATTCTTTTAAAAACGACCAACAAATGACAAATTCTGCCAGGGTATGCAAACTTATGAGCACAACTGTATACACTGCTCACAAAACATAGGATATTTTATTGGGAATATTTCATTTTAAAATATGGATGTAAAAAAAATCACTACTGGTTTACGCTTAGGCTGAAGGTCTTCCCTTCAAATCTGCTATAGCCCTGTTTTTGCAGCTTATTGGATATATAAACTTAAATAATAAAACTAATTACTTATATGATGTTAGTTAAGTTATGGCATATGGAAGTGATCACCGGTTGCATTGTTATGGAAAGGTGCCGGTATCGGTTGTTACGCAAATGTGCTGCATATAAGCACCGGGAAGTTTTCCAGTTAGCTAAGACTGAAGACTTAGATGAGTGACCAAACGTTTCTCCCAAGACAAGCTTGTCTCAGGATGAGCTGATTCAACTTTCTTCAACCTACAATTATTGAGCAAGCATCAAGACTTGTGAATTTGTACAAAGTGAACAAGTTCAAACTGAACATTGGGGATATTAAGGAAATGATGGTTTAGCTTAAGGAAAACATGGCCAGGTTGTGGACAGGAGTTACTGAGTCAGTTAAATAGGAAATGATGTTGCTGGGAAAAGCTCATCAAATGATTTTCTTTGTAAGGCAGCTGAAGAAAAATTTTGGAGTATATAGTGAATGTTACACTCTTATAGAGCTGTGATGGAAAGTGTACTGAATCTTTTCTTTATGTGTGTGTGGTAAAACGTGGTATAATACAACAGCTTATAAACAAATCGGTTAGAGAAGGCTGCATTAGTCATTGTCTCCATATACCACTGTAGAATGGTAAAGAAAGCATTTATATCGTTTTTTTTATAGATTACTCACACCCTGCTCTGTACTATTTCAACTGCTTCTTTCTGGTAAGAGGCTTTTACGTAGTTTATGCAGCACATCTTAGTTTTATAAGCTCTGGGATATATATGAAATCACTACTGGTTTACGCTTAGACCGAAGGTCTTCACTTCAAATCTGCTATATACCTGTTTTTGCAGCTTTTGGATATATAAACTTAAATAATTAAACTAATGACATATGGCTTTTATGTTTTGAACTGAATTCAAGGCTTCAGCATTTGTATCTTTCTCATACTGTTAGTCATGGTACTGTATAGGTGTAGTAAATAGCCTTCTGAGAGAGACAGGCTGGTCAGGAAATTTACCCGTGAGCTGAAACAGTGACCCCTACCCAGCCCTGTGATTAATGTTAATTAATTAAGCTTAATGTGACATATTGTACAAAAACAATGACCTGGGAACACCAAACCTCCCACAGTTACTACTGGTCATGAGTGCTATCTGCTGCCGAAATGATGAACACGGGGTCCAAAGAACAACCAATCATTTTCAATAAAAATAATCCTTAATTATTTCCTTTGGTCCACGTTTGTCATTTCAGTAGTAGTGAGTAACTAAGACTGAGAGAAGTCTCATTGTTTTAGTACATTAAGTCATGTTAAGATTTGTTCAGTTAAGAGTTTTACTGTCCTGGATAATTCAGAATTTGGGTTAGGAGACCACAGTCGGTCGAGCACGGTACACTGCTGAACGCAACTTTGCACACATATTGCATTTAGCTGTTTCGTTTTCTCAAAGTGCAGACTAACTTTTGAGGGTCGTGTCAACCAAGCACATCAAAACAAAGCTACATGATGATGTACGGAAATACATGGCAGATATGCGCCTCCTTAATCCAGCCGTTTTTTGCACTAATCATGGACGTGTATTTGAAAGATAAAATAAGTTAGTAGGAAACAATAAGGGGAATCATAATTTTATTCATTTTTTGAATTCTTGGAGTTTTCTCGGAACGTAAATGGCTTTTAACACCCAACCTTAAATACACAGGTAATGCAGTTAGCAGTGGGAAATGGCCCTGGTAGGCTGCTCGTTATTGATATGGTTGTGCACACAGTTCACACATCTTTTATGGAAGTCTGGGTGTCACCATCATCTTGATAGTTATTGGCATTGAGCTATAAGATGAGGCAAACTCTACAAACAACTTCTGTGTCCAATAATGTCGCCAGTATGGGTCCACTGTGTGCTCTATCAAGTGCACTGCTAACCCCGTTACTGCATTTTGTTGTCTGATCTCCAACTGTACATTCAGAGTGCTAAAACCATTCATTTCATCTCCCGCCCACGTCTCGCCATGAAACATAGGCTGCTTACTCATGTCGCTGCTTAATCTATATGTAGTTAGGATTTAAGCTGAGCAAACCACAACACCACCTCATCCGTAAGTCACAGGCAACAAAGCCTAAAAATAGTGCGTTGGTCAAGTGTTTCGGAGAAACCTGCAAGGGTGCCTACCGCATCTTGCCTGAGTTTAATCAGCTCAGCCTTCTGAGAAATTGCTATCTTTGGATACTTTGGTGTGTGTGTGTGTGTGTGTGTGTGCTTAAAGGGATTTATGCTTTTAATTATTTTATAGCTCTACCTTTGATGGGCATGTCTTCACGTTGTTGATGTCTTAGCTGGAAAGTAATCCAACCTGCCATAAAAACCAACCTTTAGACAGACACAAGCAGTTATTAGACACAGGTGCAAATTAACCTTCAATTGAAGGGGATTATGATTTCACCTCAGGGTATGTTCAAGTTCAGCTATATCAGGCTGCCTGTAGTAACTCGTGATGTGGATCTACTATATATTAGTATTAGAACATATTCAGTATGATTTAAATATTTGCTTTATTTTTTTTAAACAAAAGCAGTTGTATAAAAGCAATAGAACATTCAAGGTCATGTGTTATCGCGAATAGCATTACGGCTGAGATTGTCTACGACACTTGCCTTCGGCTTGTGTTTGCAACCAAATCACCGCCACCATGTTACCCTTGATAATACACACTCTCTCATGTTCAGTTGCTTGCTATTGATATTGTTATGTTTAATATATATGTGCATATCTGTGTTAGCTTTCAGGCAGAATACAAATCGTCACTTTGGATATTATGAGTATGGCCCATGGTGGAGTGATTTGAAATTATGCCCTCTGGCCAGGTCGCACGAAGACATGATTGCCTTTATTTGAGGAGAGGAAGAAAGTCCTGAGATCATCACCTGGGGCTACAACAGTGACCCCTACCCAGGCCCCTGGGATTAGGTGGCAAAGACCTTGGCAAGGAAAAGCGTGGTTAAAATGTGAAAAGGACGAAAGTCTGAAGTTCTCTTATTGGGCACAATGATAGGCACTTCAGCTGAGATTAATGCCAGTGGGAGATTTTGGCCTGAAGTGTGAGTCATCACTTTCTATCAATATCAAAACTGATGGAATATATTTTGGAGAAATGCATTTTGTTTGATTCCGCCAGGTTCAAAGACGTTTGGAGACTACACTAAGGCACACCGATGCTGCTGATGCTATGGTGGACAAACACCTTATTTGTTCGTTTTTCTCCTCATTTTCCACACATCTGCGTCTCTGCTAATAAGCTGAAACATGACCACCTGGTGTCAGCAGAAGCTTTTTCAGACCACTCCCTCATCTGACTTGTTTTCATTCCACAGTGCCTCTAGGTGCCATCACTACAAGTCATGCACTGCTCCAGTTGTAAGGGAGTGCCACAAGGTTCTGTCTTTGGACCCATGCGCTTTATACTATACATCTCTGCACTTAAGCAGATCACTGAAAATGATTGCAAATCTCTCTTTAGTGGTCTTTCTGTTAGATTACTCAACTGCAGAGAGTGCACTGTATCCCATCCTCCATCAGCTTCACCTGTTACTGATATCCCGTGTAAACTTCTTTTACCCTTCAAAGCCTTTCATGGTCTCTGCCCTATAGAGCTTAAGCTGTCCTAACTCTAGAACACTTTGAAAAGACTCTGCAGACATCTACAGAATTTCAGTCACATGCTGGTCATTTTATGATTCCACAAAGACTGGAGATCTTGCATGGTCACTAACTGCAAAACTACAACTAGATTCCTTTGAGATAATTTTCCATTATACTGTTGGGCAAAACAAAATGTAATGAGATTTCATATACAGAACATTCTATGTGATTACTTTATAAGGATTGAATTTCTTAAACATAATTCACAAAAGATATAAATAAGTGAATAAATGAATAAATTAGAATACCCAGAAAAATTCTGTTTTTATTAGACACTGCTTTTTCTGTTTCTTGATTGGAATTGTAACAATTACAATCACCCACTGACATCACCTGTTTAAAATCCCACCTTTATTTATTTATGGTATTTATCTTACCTCATTAATATCCTTAAATCCCCACCCCTTAAAATTTTTTTTTGGAATGTGTTGGATATGAATATGCAGGATATGAAAATATATTGGGTTCATACTGTCTACAACGAAAGAAAAGTCAAAGTAATGTAAGGAGCACTGCATGTCCCAACTTTTCTTATTTGGGATTGTACCATCAGTCAATCAGTTGTGGATGTGTGATTCATGTAGGCTTTTTTTGAGACAACACAGTTTCAGTAAATGCTGAAAGTTTTGGGAAACGCTATCGGTTGTAGTGGTTAACCATTGTGTAAAGCCAATAACATAGGAATTAAGACTATCCAAAGAATGATTTTTCATAAATATAAAGTGATGATGTAGTGACTGTCTCAACACACAAACCTTTTACATGGCAAGGTTTAAAATTTGCATGAAATTACCCACAGATTTAAAAGGGTAAGCCATACTCTGGAAAATACTTTAGGGCGTATAGCGGCGTGTTCGGGGCATAGGCATGATTATGCTTTGAGGTTTTACTTTTGGGCCCCATACTTTCCCTCAGGCAGCTAACAAAGAGAAGTTTGTGGCAGTCCTGCATTCCGGAGAGCAAATTGTCACATTCCAGCAGGGTGAGGTGGGTAGATTGGTGGGGTGGTACTGAGAGGGAGAGGCTGTGGACTCCGAAACCCAACCCATTCACGTAAAGTTGTTACGAGATCACAAAATACCAACTATTTCCTGTATACGGAAATGAATAGTCCAATAAATTGAAGGCACAATCAGTGGTTTTGGCCAGAGTCAATTTGCTCCCCAAATGAGATCCATTATTCTAGGAAATAATGTTTTCCTATAGGTATGCAGTCACAACTATCTGATGTGACTGTGCTTCCAAAGCAACAAATCGGTCTAACATATCAATTCGGTTCTGCCAGTTTCATTGGATCAGTGGTAATGTTAGCAATGGAGGAACAAGAAGTTCTTACCCCTATGCTGTTTGACTTCATAACAGCCAGCATTTCTCTTGGTTTGGATAGATTACGGGGAAAGTCTAAGGCCACAGACAGATTAGAATTCGTTTAGCAATAGTATAATGACCATATATAAATGTATCTCATGGTCTCTTTAGAATACAACCAGAATATACAGGAGATTTGCATGCAGTATTAATAATCTTATATAGGCTACAGTGGCAAGCATTTAGTGTGACCTCTCATTATACTTGAGCAACAGCAGCATCTGCCATGCTGACACTTCTGCTGTCCAAAGAATGGAACAGGAATGCCTTTTTCGAATGGGAACAGGGTGCAAAAGGTTAAGATATGTTAATATTATAAGGTAAAAAGGTTAATATATGTAATATATGTAAAAGATTGAAATGAAGATCAGTAGAAAAGAGTATTATTATAGTGACATATCCACATTTTAGATTGTTGGGTACAATTACTGACAATATGCAATTTATATCCATTATACCATTTCTAAATCAAGAAATCTAATGGTGGCCTAAAACTTTTGTACTGAAGTTTTCATGTCATATGGTACAATGAATCTTTCATTTCTTGAAACAAAAATGCTTGGCTTAAATATTCTGCAATAAAACGTTCATTTTAATTCCACTTTCCCAAAAATCAATGACTGACAACGTACCGACTAATTGAAATCTAAAGTCTAGTGTCTCAGCTTTTTGCAGTGGAGAAATTGACAGCAGGAGTAAAAGTATTCCTTTTCCCTCCAAATTGTGGTCAAAGTGAAGGTCAGACATACTGAAAATACTACTCAAACTCAGTAACTAAGTTCAGATGTGCACCATGTAACGGCTGCATTAGGTTCTGTGTAACAGGTCGGTGACCACAATGTTTGTTGACTGGACATTACTGTAGTCACATTGTCTTAGGCTGCTATACCATACCATTTATAATGTTTACCATACTCTTTAGGCTACAGAAATTGAAATTGAATTGAATTTACTGTATGTAAATGCGTCAGCGATACATCCATTGGCGTGGCCTGTTCTGAGTGGAACCTCTCCTGTTAAACCGCTGTATGGTCTTGACCACAATGCTGCAGCTCACTTTCAGACTGTTGGCTTTCTAGGCCATGTTTATGTAGAGCGACCATTCTTTTTCTCAGATCCTCAGAGAGTTCTTTGCCATGAGGTGCCATGTTAAACTCCCAGTGATCAGTATGAGAGAGTGCGAGAGTGATAACAGCATATTAAACACACCTGCTCCCCATTAGCACCCGAGACCTCATAACACTAACGAGTCAAATGATACCGGGTATTGACAATGGCTAATTGCGGGAAAATTTGGCAAGTTTCACTCAGGAGCGCACTTACTTTTGTTGCCTGTGGTTTAAACATTAATGACTGCGTGTTGAGTTATTTTGAGGGAACAGGGAAGCTGTAGACTGATTACTCTTTATTGTATCAAGGTGTCATATCTTCAGTGTTGTCCCATGAATAGATATAATAAAATAGTTACACTCATATGTAGTCTACTCATATATATA